>RJWM01000858.1:0-30241 GCA_004363535.1 Dasyprocta punctata | reverse complement strand
TTCACAACCTCGCACCTGCCAGGCAGGCACTCATGCCACTGAGCTAAATCCCCGGCAGAATTACTCAGTTTTTAATATATTTTGCTATGTTTTATTATGTTATTTTTATTTGCCCCATTTTTCCAGTTTCTCTTCTTTCTTCCTTTCATCTATTGTCTTGTATTTTTAAATCTTTTCTTCTTAGTTTTAGTATTCAAATGTATTTTACTATGTATGCTTAACAAAAACAAATCATAATTAATCCATACATTTATTCTGCTTCTAGAAAACAGACAAGGCTATGAGACCACCAAGTTTGACACCCACTGTGGTGACTACAAAGTGTATGTTTCACATGTACTAGTCAACTTTTTATTGCTGAGACAAAATACCTGACATCCACATCTTAATGAGCAGAAGTTCATTTGGGTCACAGTTTCAGAGGGTTTAGTCCATGCTCAGCTGACTTCAAAGGGTAAGTGGCATGGCAGAGGAAAGTTGCTTAACCCATACAATCAGCAAGCAGAGCCAGGGAACTGTGCCAGAGAGGAAGGGGCCAGGAAGCAGATACAGGACACCAGGGAACCTCCATGATCACCCAGACTCTATTTTAATCCCCTAGGTACACTCAAGCCAATCAAGTTGAGATAATTAAGCTTAACCACCACAGTATGTACTCTTGACCACATAGAACATAATGGACTGAAGTTTCCAGCTTCCATTACTCTGAAATCTACCCACGCATGCACTGTGATTGGGTATGGTTAACATATGAGCAGATCTAGTCCTGGGAGATACAGAACTCAAGGATTCAGAAACACTCTTATCAAACTGTTTTAGTACTTGTTATAGCTTATACATTGTGTTAATATGAGAAGTCTAGAAGCTTAACTAAGGGGTTCAGCAGCTCTACCTCCTGGGGTGTAGAGGACAAGAGGATACCATTCTAGGATATTGTCCATTGTGCCAATTTAGAGAAGGTCAGAGGTTTAACTAAGTGATTCAGCAAAGTGCCAGGATCCCTAGTTTGTAACATCCTCAGCCTGTGCAAGAGGAGGGCAGGCAGATGGTGTGAATGTTACACTCATCCCAGGGGAGCAGCCTGCATATAATAAAAAGCAAATGAGGAGGGACTGACTGCTGGTTCTTCAGAGGAGCTCCAGTCTTTGCCTTCAGCTTAGATGTCATCTCCTGGCTTCTGGCACAGACTGTTTGGCTTCCACCTGGGACTCTTCCACCTTCCATGGTACATTCTTTGGTGTTCTGTTGCAGACCCATCAGTGTCCTGAAGTGGACTTGCATGGGACACTGCAGTGAGCTCCAGCCCTTGGGCTGGACCCTTCAGCCTCCAGCATGCAGACACCCTCTGCACACTCCCTCATTCAACTTTGTGGCTGACCATTGTAAGCTAATCTTTTAATTTTTTATATGTTTGTGTATCTTGTGTTATATCTGTTTCTCTAGTAAACCCTGACTGATACAGTACTGAACACTGTTAAATTTTTGCCATCCAACCTTACCTCTTTCCTTCATACCGATCAGAACACTGAATAGTCTGATGGTTTTTCCAGCCTCCCTACTTTCTCATTTTTTCTCACAGATACTTCTACTAATAAGTAACTTGCACATTTAATCTTTTCTTCTGCTGCCCAGGGATTGCATTTTCTTGAAAGTAGTCTAAGAACATGAATGATGTATTGGAGATTTGGGACTGGCTCTCCTACTACCAAGTGGGCAAAGAGGACAGCACTCTGATTTAGTAAGTGGGACCAATTGTCTCTGGCACAAGATAACCCTCCATTAGGCTTGCAACCGGATTCTAGTAGCATTATCTTTGCTTTCTCCATACTATTCATGCTTTATTTCTTTCAGTTTTTTTTTCCTCTGTGCCTTGCCTTGATAGTCTGCCATAATTCCCATTTTTTTTCCTAACACTGAGTACCCTATTTAGATCTAAAAAATCTGTTCACAGACCCTGATGATATGGCTTCCATTTACTGAGAAGCCTACCTACCATATGCCTGGTGTTATCTCACTAATACTTAAAACTCTGCCAGTAGCTATTATTATCATATGGAGCACTCAGACTCAGAAATATTCAGTGAATGGCGTGAAGCTACAGCTCTACCTGGGTTCCCATTTGTTGTTTATTTACACAGGACATGAAGTGACTTCAAGGGAGAAGCTGAATCCTGACTGGCACAGACACATTTGCAATGTGTCTGACAGCCTGAGAAGCTAATGCTGACAGATGCTGGCTGTCAAGGAAGACTATAAGGAAGAACATTCCTTGGGAGAGAAGAATATTGTGTCACAGTGAAACTGAATCATAAACAATGATAAAGATCAGAAGAAAGAGGTAAACCATGGCAGAGCCAGGCTGTTGTTACCCATCTCAATCCTTGTGGAAACACTGCGGGGTAGCACCCTCTGGAGAAAAATAGAACTATGGATGTTAATTAAAAGAACTGTCACAATAATTGCTAAAGAATTTGGGAACCAATTAATCTTGCTGCAGAAACTCTACCCACTCCATCGCCCCCAGCTAAGCAAAAAATAAATAAGGCAGAAAGCAGGAGTACTCTCCTCATTTTCTAAAAAGAATGAGAAAGGAGTAGGAGAGATAGAAATCCACATGGAAGGCATCTGTGCAGATTGGAGCAATGCACCGGCCGGGAGATGTCCCACATGGCAGCAGCCGTGGAACCACCTTTCTACACTTTGAGGGTATGCAGGTCCAGATACCACCAGACTGGCACTAGCTGTGCAGGTTGGGCATTCATATATGTGTCCATTCATTTATTCAACAAATAAGCAGGCATGTGCCTGTTCCTGAGCTTGGTCCTTCTGTGGGCTGGTAGTGAGGTAGCAGAGGTGTTTGGGGCCATAGCAAGCAGAGCAGGGACAGCAGGTATCTCCCTAAGCCTGACAATGCATTAAATTCCAAAGCCCTATTGGAAATTTTACTTTTCCAGTTTTCTTCTCTGTAAATGCTCCCATCCAAGTATTTTATCCAACAAGGTTTCCTTTTCTTAATGCTCTATTGAAGTCTTTTTTGAGAGTTAATAATAATTTTTTGATTATCTGGATTAAAAAGAGGTTCTCAAGCTGGAGATATAGCTCAACACTAGAGCATTTGCCCAGAATGTGTGGGGCCCTGGGTTCAATTCCCAGTTCCAAAACAAAACAAAACAAGCAAAACAAAACAAAACAAAACATCTCTTGGGTGGCATCTGTGATCTGAAACAGCTTGTTAATTCTTTTGCTAAGGAGCTCTGTGCCCTTGGGCCTCAGGACAGGCTGTGGGTAGAATGTCACACTTGGGATCAAAACATCCCAGTTACAGTAAAATTTCTTTGACATCTCAAGAACTATGACCCTGGGTGAATGTTTTGAGATTAACATTAAACTCTACAACATCTGGTAGTGTGACTGTATTCTTATAGATAATATTTTATTTAATGTCTGCAATTATCTGCCTATTTTTCTTGAGAAGAAATAGTCTTACAGAAATAAAGTGACTAACCAATGATACACAACTGATTAATGACAGAGTTGGGAATCAAACCCAGGCATGATTCTAAAATCTATGATGCTTTCTTTTCTTAATGTGTGTTTTACATGAAAAGTTAACAAAAATAAGAAAAAACTCAAAACCAAAAATTAAGTCACATGGAATTATGGTCCTTAAATTCCTTACTGCCTGAGATTTTGTGACTCAGACAATGTGCTAAAAACCAGCAGCCATAACACGCTCTGGGAAGGAACTACGGACAGTGTCCTCTGTCCCCGGAGGACAGGGATCAACATCAGGCAGTGGAGTGACTACAATGTCAAACGCCATGCAGTTCAGGCTTTGAACAGGAGCATCCCATAGAGCCAAGAATAAACTCTTTACTGCAAGATTCACTGTGTCTTGGATCTCAATAGAAATTTTTACAAAAAATAGAGTTAGATATTTGTAACCTGGTGTCATTTAGAACTCATGAAGGACTTGTCTCCTTTATGGACTTGTGAGCTACTCACATGGAAAGTGGTTGTAGGAAGCCTGAGAAAAATGCATCTTCCTGGGACTAGAAAGAGAAATGCTAAGTTTCTGTATAGTATAAATTCCAGGAAAATTTCAAGTTAAAAAGTTTTAAATTCAGTGTTTTCAGAGCCAGAAGACCAGTCAGTTGCTAACTTGTGTTACTGGCATTGGCCCTAAAATAGCCTGTGCTGGAGGGCTTTCCTACAACAAGGGAAACGGACAATATCCTAGACACCATGGCTGGCTTCAAATTCCCTCAGAATGATGGTTATGGTAGGAAGGGTCACAGCTGCTGGATTGTTTCAGTGCATATTGATCAGGTGTATTTGAAACCGAATTTTTCTTGCATTGCGCTATTTGGGGAACTTTCAGAAAATCATCTTGATGAGTCAGAGTCACCGAGCTTCTACACATTTGATCTCCTTTGGTATTTGGTTTTGTGTGACTTTTTCTATCCTTATTTTTTGTTAAAAAATGGTCTGTTGTGGCTCTCCCAAATGCCAAAATGGAAAACTCTTATAATGATGTTGCATAACATTTACCTTCTAAATATCAAGCTTAAAATATACACAAGGGTATAAACTATCTTCCTACTATATGTGCATCTGTGTTTCATATTTTCACAAAATGTCATGAGGTGGTTTTCATTATATATTCAAGCACATGTACTATATCCTAAGAAAACATAGAATTCTAAATATAGAAAACTTCAATTCTGAACAGAATTAATTTCCTTAAAATCAAATGTCTTCAAAATAGGAAAGGACTAACCCTCAAGGTCATCACAGATTCCTCCTCTTCCTCTTTTGCTCATACCCAATATCACCCAATCTCTGAATACTTATTTTACCCCAGAAATCCCCACCCACCATGTGCATGCATGCGTGCATGTGTGCATGTGTGTGTGTCTCATCTTTTATTGAACTGAAATACAACCTTCTAACTAGTTTAAACATTTGTTTCACCCACCTTAAACCATTTTGCCTTTATTACTATCAGAGGAATCTTCAAGCCAATGACTTTACGCTTTTGATTAAAAACATGGGCTAATTCCCTGATGCCGATTCAGTTTTGAAAAATGAAAAGTCCTCAGTTTCAGTCAACATTTAATCGAAAATATGGAGGAATGTGTTTTATTTTTAGGTCACTTCAACATAAAAAAATACTAATAACAAGAAGGACTGATAATTTTACCACATTGAAATAATTCCACTCTGTTCTTTACATGTATCTATATTGTCCATACCAAATCAGACTTTCAGATTATCCATGGCCCCCTTGCACTAGTATCTATAAGGTTCTATGTGTCTTCTATTTGACCAATTTCTTATTTTCCATGAATCCTGAAACAATACTCTGCCCTCTGACATTTTAGTCCAGCATCCAAGAAATTCCCTGTACCTTCAGACTTATGTCTGAAATTCCCATTGCCACATTCTCCTGGGGAAAACTTGGCTCTCCCTTCAGGACATTGCTCTTCCTGTGGTGCCTTCAGATGACAGTGGTTTACTCCACTCACACCCTCCATGCCTTTGGGCCTGGAGGTAGGACAGCTCTCCTCACCTCCATGTTATCAGTGTTCCCAAGCTGTTTACTTTGGCTTTCCATAAAGTTCTCAATCCTAAATCTTATGCCATCAAGTTATGTCACCCTTCACTCAGGACTCTGGGGTCACTTTCATTTCTTAATAACTAGTTCTTGACTTAGTGACATTTTCTCCAACACTTTTCTCACTTTAATACTTGGTGAATTGGATATATCATTAAATGATTTATCTGATACTGTAGCCTCGCAGTTTCTTAAACTTTTCAAACTAACTAGCCCTGCACCAAATCTCAGCTCTTCCAATCCCATATCATGATGTAAAATTCATTACTAACAGTAACAGTCCCTTATTAGCTCGATTTTATGTATCTTTTTGATCACTCTTCTTATCCTTTCATCTAACTCCCCAGTATGCATTGACTCCCCCATTTTCAACATTATAGGAATCTTCATACTGATGACCCTACCAATTTTGCATTGCTCCAATCTCACTGACATCTTTCCATCTTTTGCATTCAGCTAAAATTCCAGTATAATATCTACTTTGCACACAAATCCTACTTCTTTTTCATTTTCTCCATTCATCCTACTCTTTCAACTAAACTTCTGTTCTGCTAAAATTCATCTTTCCACTTTTGCACACCTGCAGAATGTAACTGAAGGAAAACATGACCATAGTGATAGATTTAATTTTAAATCCATAATCATGAGCTCTATGATATTAATATGGCCTGGTGTGCATTCTTTATTTCCCTAGTTCATCAGCTCTTCCCCTCTCCTAGATATCTATTTCATAGCTTCTCTTTCCTTAAATCTACAATATTTCATCTCCCAACCTTGCTTTAAGCTAATGATGGGTTTCAACCTCAGTTAGAAACTTGAAGTGGTTAGATGGCACTTTTTCCAGGTTCCCACAACCATAAATATTTCAGCACCATCAATAACTGAATGATGTCTTCCTCTTTGTTTCTATAGACAACTATGCTTCTACCTAAAACCAACATTTTCATGTGTGACTACATACTATTCCTATTTGCTCACCCAATATTTATATAAAAATCCTATTTTCCCGACTACATCAAGTTAGATTTATGCTTTGTATGGAATCATTGCCATAAGCAGGGAAACATTCTTCTCCCATCTCATCACAGCTTACACATGCAAAACATTTCTCCAATGTCCTGCCCAACAAAACTTCAAAGGAGATGTCCACACTTATTTTCTCTAATTCCTTCTGTTTTCTTTTAAGCTCATTCAATCAGACTTCCACTCCCCCCACTCTGTAGACATGGCTCTTATCAAAGTCACCAATGACCTCTACATAGATCAATGATCAATTCAAATTATTCCCTTTGATTTGCAAGTATTTGTCACAGTTGATTGCTCTCTCCTTTATTTGCTCTTTCTTTCATTATCAAATTGAATTTCCTCAAATTCCACTGGTTGCTCTTCTACAGCTCTCCCTTCTACCTGTCTCTTAACTTTGTGTTCTAGTAGATGGTCTTGCTTTGTCTTCTCTTTTCAATCTATACTCTCTCCCTTAACTCGTCCTGTTCAATACCTTTAGGTCTCACTTTTTTCCAGCAACTCTCAAATTGATACCATCATCTCAAATCACTCTATCAAACTCCACAAATACACATATTTAAATCTATTCCGCATACATACTTTAAGATCTAAAACACATCTAAAACTTAACATGTTCAAAATGAACTTCTCTTTTTCTAAAACCTGTTAAACACTTACCAGTAGTAATTTTGTATCAATTCATTCAACAATCTCTCAAATTAAGCCAAAAAATGTAGCTGTGCCCTTGACTTTCTCCTCTCTATTCTTACACAAATTCTTCATGAAAGTCAATTCAGAACCCAATGACCTCCCGATCCTGCACATCATTATCATTTCCTACCAAGGTCATAGTAAACCCCAGCTACTGCAACCTATGAGGCCTGTATCAATCAAAACAAAGGCCAAAGTCTTTGCAATGGCCTCAAATATCTTATCAATTCTGGCTGCTCTTTTATGAACTGTCTCACTTTTCTTTTTCTCATTCTGCTCTAGCCATCCTGGCTTTCTCACTTTTACTGGAACACAGTACAGGACCTTTGAATTCAATTCTCTCTACCAGAAATGCTATTTCCCAGTGATTTCCAGGTTAACACCCCATGCACTCCAAATCTCTGCTTAAAGTGCACCTTCTCAGTAAGGCCCGTCTGTACCCCATCTAGTTTCTAATCTTTTTGCTTTATGTTTTGGTAATAGTACTCTATCTTTAAACATATTCTGTGATTTGCTTAGTTTATTTTTTGTTGTCCACCTTCCCCTCTTGGAAAAATTCAATACAGGCACGTATTTGTTTCGTTTTCCAAGTATGCTAATAACTAATAAATATTTTAATGAATGTGAGTAAAACAGCAAATCAATTAGCACATTAAATAAGAACTCCTGTTTATCAAAAATACGATGAAAATGAAAATTCTAACAGCAAAGAGAAGATATTTACAAAACATATAATTGACATCAAGGGAGAACTGATCTGCCTTTCAGGGTTGGGGGCTCCGGCACCCCGGAGGAGAACCAGAATGGGTCCAACCGGGCCCCAACTCGCTGGGACCGTGCGGCACTGGCGCGCAGGCTTGGAATCAAGGACATCATCCATCTCCCCCCACCACCCCGTAAGCAAGCTGCTGGCTCAGAGGTCTGGCTAAATTGATGGTAACTAAGATACATAAAGCAACTAAACACTAGTGTTTTTTCGTAGATTTTGCAGGCCTCTGATCGGCACCCTGAATGTCTCTTTGCGTGATGACAGTAGGCAATATTGCAGACATAGGGGACTCTCTTCTGTCTTGTCTTCAAGGACCAATGTGGTTCTCACCATTTTGCTTTACTCTGATCGTTATTATTTTTCTCTTTTTTTTCCTTTATTTTATATTCTGTTTTTATTGACTTCGTATTGTTTTGTTTTTGGTTCAATTCTACTACACCTGTAGGAATGGTCAGGTAATCTGAAAATAGCAAGGTATGCTATTGTAGCTATTGTACTCACATTATCAGTCTTCAAAGTTCTGTACCAGTCCTACTGCTTTGTTTTGGTTGACTTTATTCTGTTAAGTTCTGTTGTATTTTACTATCTTTAAAATAAAAAAAATTTAAAAAAAACATAATTAAAGATGGCTTAATAGCATGAATGTTTTTAAAATGAACATGCATAGACAAGAAAAAATAAACATTCTAATAAATATTTAAAATGTGTATGTATATGCTGGGAGTTTGGCTCAGTAGCTTAAGCGCCTGCCTGACAGGTGCAAGGTTGCGAGTTCAATCCCCAGTACCACAAAAAAAAAAAAAAAAAGAAAGAAATCTTTACAAAATATGTGTTTATCTGTATATGTGTAGGGTGTGTATATTTGTGGGAGGTGTGTATGTGTGTGTGTGTGTGATAGGTAGTTCCCAAAGAGGAAATGTGAATGGTTAATAAATAGTTAAAAGAATTTTAACTTTATTACTGATCAGATAAATGCATGTTGAAGCTATAATAAATACTGCACACCTACCAACTGGCAACAGTAAAGAGCCTAACAGCAGCCAGTGTTTGCAGAAGGTATAATGCACATACCCTGCAAGCCAGGACTTCTATATTTAGGTACACCCAAGAGATAATGCCTTATATGTGTTCTAGGACACATGCCAGAATTTTCATAGCCTCATTGTGTGTAATAGCAAAAAAAAAAAAAAAAAAAAAAAAAAAAAAAAAAAAAAAAAAAAAAAAAAAAAAAAAAAAAAAAAAAAAAAAAAAAAAAAAAAAAAAAAAAAAAAAAAAAAAAAAAAAAAAAAAAAAAAAAAAAAAAAAAAAAAAAAAAAACCTTTAACTCAAATTTCCAAAGAATGGGAAATAGATATCTTTATTCACACTAAGGGATAGTTTAGAGCAGTGAAAATGAATTAACAAATTTTAAATTAAATTAAATTAAATTTTAAAATGTTATAAAAAATAAACTAATATTTTTTAAACTACAAAAACAAATCTGAAAAAGTGCTCCAAAATAGTTGCATGGAGCCAGACCCCAGGCTTTTCCCATGAGTCAGGGCCATTCACAGACTATGGGGGGAAGAGAACAAGAAAACAACAAAAAGCAAGCCCTGCCTGCAAACTGGCACCATGTGAGGGCCACTGTTGCCACCAGGGAACAGCCAGACCCCAATCCCTTCTAGCATGCAGGCTGGGAAACAAGAGCCAACACCCCACCTCAGCCCGACCCACCCCTCCATAAGCAATCTGCTGATCTGGAGAAACGGGCTGTGACCATAGTTATTGAGGTGAAATGCAACTTGATGTTTGTGGTGTTTGGTGTTTCACTGCCTTTGCAGGTCTAGGGCCAGTGGTCTGATCACCTATTCGGAGGATCACAGTATGCAGTGTGGCATCTATGGGGGATCTCCTTCTGAAGGTGGTAGCCATTGTTAATTCCCTAGTATCTTGTTTTGAAGTCCTGTATCGTTTTCATTGTTTTGTTGGATTGGGTTTTATTCTGTTTTGTTTTGTTTGATTTTGTTATATCTGATGGCATGGGCAACTATTTCAAAGATAGCAAGATATATTATGGTGGTCATTTTGGATTTACTATTGTCTTGTTTTGAAGTCCTTTATAGCATTCATTGTTTTATTTTTATTGGTTCTATTCTGTTCTGTTTCATTTGATTTTTACTATGGCTGAAGGTATCTACAGCTATTTTGAAGACAACGTGAGGCATTATGGTAGCCATTGTAGAATTCACATTGTTTCAAAGTTCTGTGTCTCTTACACTGGTTTGTTTGGACTGGCTTTGTTCTGTTATATTTTGCTTGGTTTTATTCTCTTTAAAATGAAAAAAAATATAGTTGCATGGTACATTATTTTTAGAACATGAGAATGATAAACACAAATTTAAGGTAATAGTTATTCAGGTAAGGACCTAAATTATATGATTCAGAATAAAGGTGAAAACAGCTTCTGTTATGGATTAAAAACTTGTGGTCAACTTAACACCAGCTGAATTAAATTGGCATGGTGCTGAGTATAGGTGGCTCACCTGAGGAAAGTTGCCAGCATAGAGATGTGAAAAGAAGAGCAAGGCATTGTGGGTTTTCCTGTGTTGCTGTTTCAAGCCATTGGTTCTCCTGGAGGAGCTTGTCATGCTGGCTTCCAAAATATGAATTCAGGCATTTTCATTGGAGGAGCTCGGGACCTTGTTGCTGAGAGTGGCTGTGGTTCACTTTGGGAGAGAGCTCTGCTCCTTACATTGAGCATCACTTCCTGGCCCCAGAGGAGAAGATGTGTGCTGTGTAATCTCCAGGAGAAGCTTATCACACTGCCTTCCTGGCATGTACTCGACTGTTCTCATCATTGAAGGTGCTCAGGACTTCCTTGTCACTGAGGATGGCTGTGGTACTTTCCAGGGCAGCACTGGTCCTTAATTTGAGCATGACTTCTTGGCTCCAGTGTAGAACCCTCAACCTACTGGCACAGCTCCTTCACCCTGCTGGCATAGACTTTCTAGTTTCCATCGCTGAACTTTGGGCCTTCCCAGTGCAGACCCATAAAACAGACTGGCACCTTGTCGTGGGCTCTAGACCTCCAGCTGGACTCATGGGAAGCATTATCATGGGCTCTGGGTCTTCAGCTGGACTCATGCAGGACATTGCTGTGGGATCCAGGCCCTTGGCTGAATATTCTGGGTCTTTAATGTTGTGGACAGATTTCCTGCACTTTCTTGTGTTTAACTCTGGATGACCATCATAAAACAGTACTATAAATTCTGTGTCCTGTATGCAATTGTTCTCCCTGCAAGCCCTGACTACAACAACTTCCAATATTGGTAATGTTTTCATTCACAGATTAGAAGTATGGCTTCACAAGTATGTGTAATTGTTAATGTTTTACAACTTACATTTTATATATTTGTTTTAAAAATGTATGTCTTTCATACCCATGTTTACACAGCACAATTCATAATGGCTAAATGTTGGAAGCAAACTATCTATTCATCAGTAGACAAATGGGTAAAGAAAATGTGGTACTTATACACAGTATAGTACTACTCCATTACAAAGAAAAGTAAACTTGAGTCATTTATATGAAAACTGATAAACCTTGAGACCATAATGTTAAGTGAGATACATTAGACCCACAAGCTTAAGTAGCCCATGGTTTCTCTTGTATGAGAAACCCAAACTATAAATAAATTAAAAGACAAATAATAGAAAATAGGGAGATAGATTTTTTTATCAAATGGGCAGAGAATGGGGCATGGGAGAATTTAGATGTTATATATACATATATCAACTCCACACAAGGAATGCAAACATTAAGAACTGCAAATAAGTCCTAATAAAAAATAAATACAAACCAAGCATGATGGCATATACCTGTAATCCTAACACTTGGGAGGCTGAGGCAGAAGGATCACTGCGAGTACGAGGCCAGCCTGCACCACACAGTGAGATCCTATCTCAAAAATAAATAAATAAATAAATAAGGTGATACCTTAGTTTTCGAACTCAATTTGTTTCAAATTTGTGTTTGAACACCAAAAAGTTTGAGAATTGAACAAATTTTTCCCATAAAAAATAATGGAAGACCAAATAATTGGTTCTGAGGCCCAAAAATTATGTTAATAAATTTATTTTTCCAGGACTTTAGCCAATGTTGCAATGATTTGTTTCTCTAATTTTACTATGGCCCCCTCTCTCCCTCCATCCCTCTCTCCCTCTGTTGCTCCCTTCCTTTTTGCTGCTGTTGCTTTTGCAAGTCTTCCACCACCATGAACAGTTGCCCTTCAGCTATGTGCCACTCTGCCCTGGAAACAGCCAATTATGGACTGAAACCTCTACAAACTGAGCTAAATAAACCTTTCCCCTTTTAATTTTGGGTGTTGGGTGTTTTGTCTCAGCAAGGAGAGAAAAGTAACTAAGACAAGTACAAACTTGAAATTTCAGAAGGATGCAACATTGGCCTGGTACATGGCAAAGGAAAGCAAACTGGTACTACTGATATCAACATTTCACCATGATGGAAAATATTGATAGGGAAACTTCGACAAAATGGAAGCCTGAGATGGAAACTTTCAACAACAAAATAGAACATGGAATAAATGTTGTTGAAGAGTTATGCAGCAAACATGATGTCACTTGAAACACAAAGCATTGGCCAAGGTTGTGTTTTACTCAATCCTAAACATGTGGCATAAGTAGTTTGATAATTTACAAAGAAAATAACAAGTGCGAAATATTATGGAGAAATTTTCTTAGAGGATTGTAAGTAGAGCTCATAAGAAATTATTTACAGCAGAAGAAGAACAAACTATTTCTTACCAGGTAACTAAAACAAAAAAAAAATTAATTGTGGTTCTGTTTTCCTCTTAGCTTTACTGCTAGTATCACTTTCTTCAGAGCCACGGTTAGCTATTTTATGCAATTAAAGCATACACGCACACACAAAGCACAGTGATCAATGTTTTAACACATTACCAAAAGCACTATATACTAAGGTCCCGATTTATGAAAATTCGAGGTTTAAACTTTCAGAAATAAGAACGGACGTTGTATTGCAAACATTCCTATAGGCCACGGAAGCAGCTGGTCTGGCGCAGTTGCGCGCACGGGCACAGGTGTTGCTGTGCACAGCGATACTGCGCTCAGTGGCAACCCTGGAGGTCCGGAAGCCAGAGGAAAAGCGGCGGTGACGTGGAGGAAACTGCTGGAGAGCACGAAACAGTAACCACGGAAACAGAAGTGAGAATAACTGAGCGACTGGACTAAGGTGAAAAGCTGGTAGACAGTGCTTGGTCTTGTACCGAGAATTGTTCAACTGCTGCCACAGCTCTGAAGATCAAAGACAAGGTCATGGACCAGGTGACGTCTGCTGTGCCAGTGAAGTCGACAGTAACATCCAAAAGGGTGGCACAGTGGCGAGGAGGAGGAGAGACTTCGTGGAGTGCGGGAGCGGCATCAGCGTCCAGTCCCACTCGGCTTCATGTTCGTCCAAAGAAAAGCTGAAAACCTGTTTGAAGAATTGTGGAAAAACGGGGTGAACAGGTTACATTACCTAAGTCTCACTTTGTCAGACTTGAGAAGGCATCCGACTCACAGACTTTCTTCCAGAAAAGAGCTCTTTCGTAAATCGGGGGACAGTGGCGCATATACTGAGTCACCCTGTGTGTACCCAGCTTGACTTTTTGGTTTGACTCTTGAACAAAGTTACGAACACCAACCCGATTTTTTTGGAACTCTGCCGCTTGAACAGTGGAAAGTTTGAGCTTGGAGCCGTTCAGCGACTGAGGTATCACTGTAAATAAAAATATATGTCTCTCTTTACTCAGTTGTGATTAAAAGTGAACAATAGACCACAGGTTTTCCCAGGGAGAAAATCATCACTTTGCAGCCAATAATTCTTTAATTCAAGGATTATTCAAAGTGAATGTGGCTTTATTCTTTGTTGATAAGAAAGTTATTTCATGTAAAATATTTAAAACTCAATAATGTAAACAAAAAGAAATCTTAGTTCCAGCAAATATATGAAATGAAACTAAATCCAGACATACTTACCATAACTTGCAGATATTTTCTTGTGCATTTTACAGATGATCAAAATAAAAAAATGACTCCCTTGATATATCGTTTTAAACAAAGCCTGTCTTCACATGTCTCAGTATGCAAACTTTTACCCCAATGTTTATGTTTTGGAAATTGCAAGTCATAAATCCTGTTTATTATAGAAAGGACGGCTGGTTATAAAATATGCTGGTCATTACATAGTCAATTATCTCTATTATTTTTCTTTTTCTGGGAAGAAGAAAACATGAGCTAGTAGGCTAATAGTCAAATAAAGTTGACTATGGCCATCTCCAAATAAGTGCAATGCAGAATTTCAGTTTCTCCGTGTTCAAGGTGGCTGGTACATTTAGTTTGATAATAATTGCTTTCATGTAAAACGAGATCCTTGTTTTGGACATTACCACTGCTTCAACTCCCTCCCCATCATTTGTGCTGAAACATCCTTCCCTCTAATTTGTGGTTTATATTGTGGACCCTCCTGCCTCAAGGACCAATGTCCACTACCATTCTTGTTACAGATTATACCCCAAGACCTTGGTGCTCATAGAGCTGGGTCGATCCAGGGTATGTGACACTGGGACTAAAGGTGTGTGGTGCTGAATTAGCCCACTGGTTGGATTTAGCATAGTTCCAAGTGTGACTGAATGGATTTATTGAAAACAGATGCCCCAACTTGGTTGTGGCTGATACCACCCAAAAGGTTTGTGGCCTGGATGGAGTGCTGCTGCCATGTTCAGCCTGCCTTACCGTGAACTGTTTCTCCTCTGCAATGCCCCTCTTGAGACAGATTAGAGTGTGGCAAAACTGGCTGGGGGAGTAGGTGTGACCTGTCAATTATAAAATCCTAGGACAAGCTGGGCGTGGTGGCACACGCCTTTAATCCCAGCACTCTGGAGGCCAAGGCAGGAGGATTGCTGTGAGTTTGAGACCAGCCTCAGCTACAAAGTGACTTCAAGGCCAGCCTGAACTGGATAGTCAGTCCCTGTCTCAAAAAATAGGGCCAGGGATTTAGCTCAGTGGTACAAGTGCCTGCCTGGCAGGCACGAGGCTGTGAGTTCGATCTCTGGTACGTAAATAAATAAATAAATAAAATCCTAGGACACATGCCAGCACTTCTCTTGAGAACTTCAGCAAGTTTTCCATAGGATGGCCTGGACCTGACAGCCTGAGGAGTGGATGAGCCAAAAGGACAGTCCACATTGCGTTTGTGCCAATGTATTCTCTATTGCATGGGTGAACATCTTTTTCTAGTTCTACTTGGTCAAAATTCTCTGTGCAGGGCCTTTTTCTTTTTCTACCTTTAATAAAACTTTGCTACCATTTGCACTTTTCTTGACCAATACTTTAGGATAGAAAGAACCTAGAAACTTTCAAAGTAGACTCCAGCACCCCAAGAATCACCTCACTCTGCCAAGCCACCTTACCTTGGAGTTAGCTGACTATAGACTGAAACCTCCATAAACTGTGAGCCAAAGTAAGCCTTTCCTTCTTTGGGTGTCAGGTATTTTGTCTCAGCAATGAGAAAATAACCAAGAAAATCCTCCAGCCATGTACCTGGGCATAAAATTGCTGCCCACCTTTCTGTCTTCATCTATCCCTCCCTGACACAATCCACATTCCTCCACATTTAACTTTCCCTGTTTCTCAAATTCAGTAAATCCATTCACATAATCAGTTTTTGCACAAGTGACATTTCTAACAGAAAGGCCTAGAAAGACTGGGTGTGATGACACACACCTGTAATCCCAGCATTTGGGAGGCAGATACAGTAGGATCGCTGAGTTCAAAACCAGTCTGGGCTACGAAGTGAGTGTGAGGCCAGCCAGAACTACATAGTGAGACCCCAAAGATGAAAAGAAAAAAAGAAAAACAGAAAAACTTAGAAAGGTCCTCTTCATCTCTGAAGACCCCATTCAAAGTGTTTCCTTTTCCACAAATTCTTCCTACTTCTTCACCAGATAAAGAACATTGTCCTTCACTTAAGCCCTCATTACACCTTGCATAAATGTTGATTACATGGCATAATTTTTGCTTAAATATCTAGCTCTCCAAGAACCTGGGAGCAACACTGTCTCTAACTAGGCAAGCAGAACCTGCCCTGTCTCAAAACTATGCCTGACACTTTTCTTAGAAATTGGCTAAGTCCCACTCTGGTGTCTGGGACCTAACAGAGCAGCCAGTACCCGGCCCTGTTTTAAACTGCCTGAATATGCCAGGTCCTACTTTGCCCACTAAAAGGATGGATTAAATTCATCATTTCATCCACAGGGACCACTAGACCCAGCCTGATGACACAGTCATGTATCAAAATCCCATTATTTATAAGAAATGAGCACTCAATCATACTGCTATAGGAAAAAAATATAACTCCCAACCTACTAGATGTCAGATATGTTGTTGTCCCCTGAAATCAAAGAATGAATTCCAAAGGACAAAGGAGGCTAAGAGTAGGGAAGGTTTACTGGGGAAAAAGAAGAGCTCCTGAGAGACAGGAGGAGTCCAGGAAGAGGGTCACCACCAAGGCCCTTTGTCATGGGTAATTTATACAGCAACACTGCAGTGTGGGTACAATGTGGGTCAAACTGCTATCAACCTCTTAAGACTACAAGTGTACCCTGCTAGCTTTTTATAATCCAATAGGCAACTAAGACATGTAGCAAGGGTACATGGAAAGGACAAAGGCATTTTGGGGGAAGGAATGAGTTGGGATGCTCTGGTCACCCGGATGGCTGATGTCTATCTAGATGCTCCTTGACCAGGTGATACCAGTTACAGCATAATTCCAAATTACTGCTTATCCCTCAGGGAAATACGCAAGCCTGGCCATTGCATTATCTTGAGGCCTGATCTTCTTCAGATGCACCTCCAGTCACAATTCTGATGTCTTTATTTTTCACTGACTTCCTTGAGAGACCAGCACCTCCCTAACTCTATCATAACTTCTATTCAATTTAGCTGTCTATAATAATACTTTTATCTTCATCAATAAATAATAACAGTTGGAAAATTAAATATCTGCCAACATTTTTAAATTAATAAAGAGAAATGGTGCATTGTATCTCTGGAGATATACTTTCTGAGGTAGAGAGAATAAAGATGTAGAAAGGAGACTAGGAACATCACGGTTTATAAATTCTACCTCTAAGAAGACTACAACTTCAGGACACAAGGTTACCAGGGATGACCCCTATCTAAACCCCACTCTTGTGTATGCTTCTTTCCTTCCAGGCCCATCATACACAAACTCTCTTAAAAGAAAACTGTAACTCCATTAGTTAGCTTAGTGATAAACTAGCGAGCATGAACTGGACCTTAAAATAAATGCATTGAAATATTTTTCAAATATTTGCAAATATTTCAATATTTTCTGGTTTTAAGGAAGTTATATTAGATCACCCATCTTTTCTGGTTTTAGGGAAGTTATGTTAGATCACCCATCTTTAAAAATTACCATAGACTGAGCCTTGCTTTCCCTGTAAAACAATTTATCCTTCATCTGTAAAATGTGCACTTCATCTGTAAAATCTTTCCACTTGTGTGTAAGGCATCAACTTTTCCTGTAAACCAAGCCAAAACTTTTTCTAAATTTACAAATTTCACAAATTTTCACCACCAAAAACATGAAAACATTCCCAGCTCCAGACAACAGTGCCCTTCTCTTGAGGGTCACACTCTATTTTCTTTGAGTGTGCACTTTAATTTCTTTATGCCTCTTAGTGAGATGTCTTGAAAATCCTTTCTCAGCAATAGAAGTCCGCAAACCTGCACGCTGTCTCAGAGGTAGGGCAAGACAAGACTCCCCACCTCTGCTCTGGGGACCTCCTTGGGACCCTGACTGGTGATACTTCTAATGACAAATGTAAGATTCATCCTCTTGACTTTTAAAACATATTTTTAATGAGTTATTGTTAATGATTTAAGAATTTAATTTCATTTTATGATGAATAAGACATACATTTTTATAATCACTATGTCATTCTTTTTCGAGAACTTTAATATCTAGTATTCAAAGTTTGCACTTATAGACAATAAATATAATGGAAAAATAGGGCAATTCTAAAGTTCACTGTGTTAGAAAAACAACTGTAGCACCTATACGTACATCAATAAATATGCTGACTGAATTCTCATTTAAAAGAAAAAACAATTCAGATTTTCCACCCTAAGCAGGCTATGTTTAATTCTGTAATAAGTGCTTTTAAAGTCACTTCTGTACCTCTGTGCATTCACTTGAAATAAAAATGAATGTCAAAATGAAAGACAAAGTTAAAATAAACCACAAGAACACAAGGACAAAAGAAGTTGAAAAATAGCTATAAAAAAGGTAGTGTGAAAAGCCAGCACGTAACCCCTCATTACATTCTTTATAATGCACAAACGTATCCAACCTTCATGGCACTCAAATTAAGTTAGTAAAATCAAAGCATTACAAATGTTTTCTTATTGGCTGTCCCATAAAGTAACTTTTAGAAAATAGATCTCCTTTTTTTTCTGTACCAGGGATCAAACTCACAACCTTATGCCTGCCAGGCAGGCACTTAAGCCACTGAGCCAAACTCCAGGCCCTATTTTTTTTTTTTTTTTTGAGGCAGGGTTGCACTATGTAGTTCAATAAATCTCATTTTTACCTTTGTAATTTACAATTGCATTTTGAATAAATTTTAATATACTTAAATATGGCATCTCATGTGACTGTTCTAGATATGTGTGCAAAGTTCAAGTTACATTAAAGCTAATTTAAAATATTTTGTGTAATAGTAAATGAAAATCAGTAGCCCTGAGAGAAAATAAATGGCAATGTTAGTAAATGACTTTCTGAAAGTCTACACTGTGCACACAGCCCAGGTGCCAGAGCTCTCAGCCAGGGTGAATGTGCCTCTCCAAACTCTGCTCAGCTTGGCACTGCCCGAAGCGAGGTGGGGAGGGCTCCAGGCTGGGAGCAGTGGTGGGGGCGACGAGAGCAGAGCTGAATGCTCTCAGGGCTTTTATGTTGCTTTGCTCTCAGGGGTTGTTAAGCCTCATTAGCTTCACAGAGGACCCGTGGCTTCTGCTTGGCTGTTAGAAAATGGGGCTTCTCTGACTAACTGTGCAACTGGAGCTATGGCCCTTTTTATTCTCAGGAAGTTTTACTCCAGTCTTTAGCAACTAAACAATCTGCTTCTCAACTCTTTGGATCTTTAGATGTCGTCTTCCCAAATCAAGAGTTAGGGTGGGGGAGTTTAAGACACACAGAGAGAGACAGAGAGACAGAGAGAGAAAGAGAGAGAGAGAGAGAGGAGAGAATCAATCTATAGAACTCTAATTTTTATCAGTCATGCATGGAGTGTCTTTTTATATAGATTAACTTTGACACTTCTCAGCCATTTAGAATTTACTCCCTCATCTTTTGTGTAATTCATGATGCAGGCAAAAGAATGCTAACAATGTTTGTTACTAGTGTTACAGGCAGCTGAGTTAGTTAGAAATATTATAGGCAGCCAGGGCTAGGTCCTCAAAGGAGCCAGTGCAGAAGTTTCCATACCTTGTGATCTCTGAGGAGACAGGCACCTCCTGCTGTGGGCCAGATCTCAAGACAAAAGGCAGAACAGATGCACTCATATCCTAAGGAATGATATTCTAAATAGTTCTCTAACACCCTGAGGAAGTCAAGAGTCAGCATCCCACCCCCACACAGGACAAGTCACTGCTGTTAAGCATCTCCGCTTACCACATGACTGGCTTCCCCATTTGTCCTTGATTTAATCAATTTTACCTGAGCAATTAATCTTATTGGTTAACCATAGTTATGTCCCACCTTATACCCACCTTGCAAGTTCCCATTTTTCCCCACCTTGGACCCACCTAACCTCATGGTTTTACTCTATAAAAGTCCCTAAAAATGACAGTCTTTGCCAACCCACTCGGGACCCCTTCTCTCTCTCTCAGACAGAAGCTTTCTTTCTCTCAATAAATATTTCTGTTCTTACTCTCTGTTGTTCCTAAAATTAATTCTTCAATTTTAGAGAACACGAACTCGTACCAGGCATATAGTAGGTCAGGAGTTTCATTCCCCTATATCACTAGTATGCTCCAAATTTTTTCAGCATTACTATAAAATCTGCATTGTCTTTCAAGTCGTCAGTATAAGTAAGCTCTACAAATATGAGTTTCTTTAAGGAAGGCAGCCCTAGCCAAACATAGTGGCATATGCCTTTAATCCCAGCACTCGGGAGGCTGAGGTAGGCGGAGCGCTGTGAGTTCGAGGCTCGCTTGGGCTACAACGTGAGTGCAAGGCTGGCCTGAACTATACAGTGCGACCCTGTCTCAAAAAAGCCTAGGACCTGGAATTTGGCTCAGCAGCTTAAGTGCATGCCTGGCAGGTACAAGATTGTGAGTTTGATCCCCAGTGCCACAAAAAAAAAAAAAAAAAAAAAAGCAGCCCCATCTTTTTTCCTTGGTATTGCTGATTTTATTCAGAATTTTAAAAATCTTCTGCCTTGGTTTTTTGTTTTTGTTTGTGTTTTTGGCACCAGGGATCAAACTTAGGACTTTGTGCCTGCCAGGCAGGCACTGTGCCACTGAGCTATATCCCTGGCCCCTATTTGGGGATTTTTTTGGGGGGGAATGTTTTAATTTTTTGAGACAGAGTCTTGCTATAGCCCAGGTTGCCCTCAAACTCATGACGATCCTCCTGCCTCACCCTTGTAAATGTTGGAATTATACACATGTGCCATCATGCCTGGTTTGATTATAGTTAGATTTTAAATGCTCATATACACTATATGTATGCATGGAAATATCACACTGAACCTCATTAACAGGATTAGATTGTAACTGGCCTCCCATAAATATAATTAATATATGATAAAACATTTTAAAAGATTATACTGAAGTGCTAGGAATATAGCGCAGTGATACAGTACTTGCTTAGCTCATACGAGGCCCTGGGTTCAACCTCCAATACTGCAAAATAAATAAAGTTTGAAAAGATAAAAAAAAGTAAAATAAAAACAAATAAAATCTTCATATGAATCTAATTTTCAAGATGGATTTCCAGGATTTGAATAATATCTATTTTCATTTTCAGGATGTGACTAATACCTACTAGCAAAACACTTTTAAATGACTTTATTCCCATGGTTAGGATATTTGCTATAAAGCATTATTAGAGTTCACAACTTAGAAGAAAGATCACAAAGAAAGTATGTAAAGTCCTACAGATTCATCAGTGACTTCACTAACCCTCGTAATGGATATCAGAATACTAAAATGAATCCTGGAAATATAAACTGACCAAAATTAGTGCAGAAACAAAATTGAAGTGATCAGATACACTCCTCCAAGCTCTTAAGAACATGAGATCTATAGTTAATAAAAGAGGGACAATTTCCACATAAAATATCAAAGAATGATCTATGATGTTCCTGATTACTTTCACAGTTAAGACTAGAAAAACTTAAGTGCTGTGTTTTTTATTGTTAAAGTACATCACTAAGTTCAAACGGACCTAGGCAGAGTAAGACACCCTTAGAACCTCACTTCAGGGATCTTATCATATTCTGCTGAATTTCCTTAAGGTTTTTCTTGACTAGATTGTAACTGGATTTCCATAAATACAAGTCTTCCTACCTTTACCCACATCTATGGTCCTGAAATTGTCTGTGTTGTCTAGAAGCATTGAAAAAAAAACAAAAACAAAAACAAAGGAACATGATTCAGTTTTGTTTACTGTTTTTACAATTACTTCCTTCCAGGAACCAACTTGACTACTTTCTCTTGAAAACTACATCTTACCTTGAAACCATTTTCGAGTAGGTGTCAGTTATAATTACCAGACCTGTAGGACAAGTGGATGCGAATGGTGTCCAAAATGGCACGCATGACCCACTGAGTAAAGAGACAAAGACGCCAGTGCGCAATATAATTATGATCACTTGGGCCTCAGACCTAAAGTGATCCCTCAGAGCACAATGACATCACAAATAAGGGGACCCATTGTGCACATCCCCTCTGACACCTGGCCACCTGGCCATCTAACTCCAGAGCAAGGCACACAGAATTCCTGGCTCCCATAGCCTACAACCCAACGATATCAGGAAAGGAGATGTTCTTTAAAGTCCCCCCTGCCTTTGGCTGGGCCTACTTTAAATTAAATACTTATAAACTTCTTAGAAGATTAAAACCATGATGAAACACCAACAATCTGAAAAGATCAGAAAGACATGCTGTCATTCCTAAATGACTTATAAGTGAAATGTTGATAAGCATAATATCTACCCAGTTTTTTGGTACCAAGAGTGACTCCCAAATGCATAAAAATGTATCAAATCTACACTCAGGGCAGATCCCTTCATGACACTGCCTGCCTTCTTGCTTGAAAGTGTAACACTCTTTATGTCTATTTTATAGTAAATTCTACCTATACTTCTGCATGGCTGCCTAGGTGTCTAGGTTGAATTTTTTTTTTTCAATCAAGTGCACAAAGAACCAAGGACCAAGGCAGTGAGGGTTCAGCTCCTCCCTGCATCAGTACCTGGCTTCCTGGTGACTCTACCACACAACAAAGAGACTCAGCAGAACTGTTCATCTACTGTCCTCCATCAGTGTAAAAGACTGGACTTGCAAACAGTCTGAAAACCAAGCATGCCACTGGCATTAGTGTGGATCCTGATAATTTCTAACTATTGTGTTGTCCAATCTGTGCTTACTGATTTTGCCACTAATTGTTAATTATAAGAGAAGAATTCCCTTTCAAGCTAAATCACTGTAAAGCTAAATCACACAGAAATGACATACCTATACTTCATGACTGTTGCTGTTTTCCAAAGACATACTGTAACAATTCCTCAAGCATTCATGCATGTGGGATCTGCTGTCATGACATGGCACTGGAAGGAAAA
The DNA here is from genome assembly GCA_004363535.1 of Dasyprocta punctata. Classification (NCBI taxonomy): domain Eukaryota; kingdom Metazoa; phylum Chordata; class Mammalia; order Rodentia; family Dasyproctidae; genus Dasyprocta; species Dasyprocta punctata. The sequence continues at coordinate 7,212 of RJWM01000858.1, read as the reverse complement.
TCCTTATGATATCAGTGTCTTTCACCTGAGGTGACAGTTTAAAGTCTACAGAGGAAAGCTTAAAGGTTCTGGGTATAAAAGTGTTCTGACCAGAATGACAGTAATAGAATTAGTAGTTTCCCAGTTCACCCCAGAATCAGAGAAGACTACCTGATCTACATTTAGGGACTGTTATGTTAGGATTATTTTGCCATAGGGAATGATCATTATTTTTGAAAACCAGACTTAGTAATCTAATCTAAAGATGCACTAAAATGAGACCTTTCCTTGTAGAGGATATCACAAGTTGGTTTCCCCATAAAACTTGAAGTTTTAAAGTTTTTCAAAGCTTGATTTCCCAAGGCTCCTTGTGAAAGGGTTGGGAAAAGATGACTGCATAGTACAACGTATACAACATAGTTTAACAGTCATGTAAGCTATTGGAGAGATCAAGAATCCAATCAACCCTTTAAAACAAAGGAGTAATAAGAAAAATATCAGAAATGTTCTTTAAATCTGGCCTCCATGGCAGTACTCAGAGCTTTACTCTACCCATCGAAGGTAGGTTTGCATGTAGCAAAGGCCCCTCCAATGTTGTTCCACCCCATTCAAAGTGCATTCCTCAAACCCCATACAAGCAAGTTGGTAAATTAAACAGTATTGAAGATAAAAGGTTATTTATGGCCGGGCATGGTGGCGCACGCCTTTAATCCCAGCACTCGGGAGGCTGAGGTAGGCGGAGCGTTGTGAGTTTGAGGCCAGCTTGGGCTACAACGCGAGCGTAAGGCCCCTCTAAGCTACATAGTGCGACTCTGCCTCAAAAAACCAGGGCCGGGAGTTTGGCTCAGTGCCTTAAGCGCCTGCCCTGGCAGGCGCGAGGCTATGAGTTCAATCCCCGGTGCCGCAAAAAAAAAAAAAAAAAAAAAAAAAAAAAAGGTTATTTATGTTAGCTGGTAGGTTTTCAGGTTATTCTGAAACAGAAAACAAAATAATCAAGAGAATTCATTTGTATTTGTACAGTAGCCCTCTCCTAGTCACACTTTCACTTCCACAGTCAATAATGGCCCAGCACTCATAAGTGGAAAACTCCACACAAAAAAATTCCTGAGTTTTAAATGGCACGCCACTGCAAGTAGCATAAAAATATCTGTGCCATCAGCTGTATCCATCCTGGCACACCAAATCATTCCATCTGTCTAGCATATTCCCTTGGTGGTTTTCTCTTGTTACCAGGTGGTTGACTTGATATTGCAGTGCTTGTGTTCAGGTTTCCCTTGTTTTATATAACAATGACCCCAAAGTGTAGAGCAGAAATGGAAGACACCAGGGCATAAAGCATAAGAAGACAGATTAACTCTGGTGCAATGTAGCAACACCATAGATTACACAGAACAAACATAGTGTTAAAGGTTTCAGGCACCCACTGGAGGTATTGTAATATATCCCTATAGATAAGGAAGACTACTACAGAGGCAAGGCTTATGAAAGCTATAATCAATGTAACCTTAAAGGATCCATCCCAAATGTTCTCCCTGGGTTGCTGAATAAATATTACACTGCAATGAGATACAGATATTTAAGAGTCCTACAGAGATCCAAATATGAAATGGACTGTTCATTATAGTCAACAAATAGAATTGTAAATGCAGAGTATCGAATGTCATACAGCAGTCTGTAACAACTCTCTTTTCTTTTCCCATATTTTGATTTATAATCTTAGGCCACTCTTTCTTCCCTTCTTGATGTTAAGTAATGATATTACAATGCTAAGATTTGAAAGTGCATGTGTTTCTAAATGCCGATGAAAGTCATCTTGGAAATATAGGAAAAGTAAAATATTTCTCTCTCTCCACATCTGAAGGAAAAAAGAAAATATTCTGCTTCATAGAGACAGTTCTGATAAAGTAGTGCATGGATACCTTCTATAAAGTAGCAATCTTATACTGCTATGAAATGCGGGAAAATGTAATCTAATTTGTGTTAGGTTATTAAAACTATCTTTAGAAGTATAATTTGTATAAAAGAGTCTCAGAACAACAAAAATTTAAGATTACTGAGTAACAGATAAAATATAACCTGTTACACCCCTAACTATGTGACTATTATTATACTCCAAGTTCTGATTATTTGTTCTTGCAACAATACACAAATTAATGTCCTTGTTTCCTGACAGGTATAAGAAATCTAATTTTTAGTTCAAAGGAGCACCTTCAAAGTGTTATTTTTATATATAACAGTAATATAAAAATATGGAAACTATTAAAATACAAAGTAACAATCTCTGTCTCACAACAATGGATTTTAGTAGATCCTGGGGCATTCAAAATACTGTAATGAAGGCAAAAATTCTGACACTATATACATTTTAGAATGCAGAAGGAACATAATTATTGGCTAGAGAAGACATACTTAGCATCTTTCTTGGTGCCTGAGGTTGACTCGACAAGATTCCTTAAACCTCACTGTTACTATTAACTTGAATCTCTATCATTTTTTGTTTGTTTGTTTGTTTGTTTGTTTTTTTTTTGATTTGGTTTTGTTTTGTTTTTTGCAGCACTGGAGATCAAATTCACAACCTCACACCTACCAGACAGGCACTTTAACTGCTGAGCCAAACTCCCAACCCTAGTTTTTTAAGGCAGGTTTGCAGTATGTAGCTCAGGCTGGCCTTGTGCTTGCATTGCAGCCCAAACCAACCTCGAACTCAGAACGCTCCTCCTACCTCAGCCTCCTGAGTGCTGGGATTAAAGGCATGAGCCACCATGCCTGGCTTCTCTATCAGTTTTTCAGAAAGTCATGCTCAGATATTGCATCCCAGCACCTAATGGAATCTCCTAATCTACAAATGAGTAAATTAGAGAGCAATGGGATTAAATAAGAATCCAGGAATTATGCATCAAAGTGTTACTGTTACAAGCCACTTAGGTTTATACACTCAGCTTCCTTTGCTTGTCACTAACCAAATTAAAAGAAGCCATACATTTGGGTGTAAAGGAAAGAAGATTTATTCAAAGTTAGCTCCAATGAGATGGAGGGAGGGGACCTATTTGCCTCAAATCACCATTTCCCTTTGTACTGGTAAGGGTCTGTTATAGTAAGGAACAGAAAAGGGAGCAGGCAGAGAAATGAGACAGATCTTCGTGTTGTACACATCTCGTGATTTTGTTCTAGAAAACTTCCCTTGAGAGGTGTACTCATTGGCAACCCACTTTCAGTTTCCCTTCTCTCTCTCAAAAGCTGGCTATCTGAATAAAATTTTCCTACTCTTAACCTCTGTTGTTCCTTAGAATTCATTTTTCGATTTGGGGGAACATGAACTCAGCATATCTGACATCTAGCAGGTTAGGAGTTACATTTCTTTCTCCTGTATCACCCTGAAATTGATAAATGAATTCCAAGGGACAAGGGAGGGTAGGAAAGGTTTATTGAAATAGCTCCTGAAGGACAGGATGGGTCACCAAGTTGGTGGCCAGCAAGCCCCTTTGTCGGGGGTAATTTATACAGCAAAGTCATAATGTGGGTGCAATAGGAGTCAAACAACAACCAACCCACAGGATTATAAGTACTGCTGCTTAGCTAATTTTGATCTGATAGGGAAGTGGGTCATGCAGCAGGGGTACCTGAAAAGAACAAAAGTGTTTTTGGGGAAGGGATGGGTCTAATGCTCTGGTCACCCCACTGGGTGACTGATACCTAGCTGGGTTTTCTGGATCAGGTGGAGCTAATTACAGTGCAATTCCAACTTACTGCTTATCCCTGAGGGAAGGAGGTAGACCTGACCATTGCATCTCTAGCTGGAGGCCTGATCTTCTTCAGATGTACCTCCAGTCACAATTCTGATGTCTTTATTTTTTCTTCTGACTTCCTTGAGAGCCCAGTCCCTCTCTGATTTCTATCTATTTCTTTCTGCCAATAATAATTTCAGGTAGAGCAGGCTTTTGGAACTTTTTTTAAGGCTTTTGGAATTTAAAGGATGTGCACATCAGCCCAGGTGTCTCTCACCCTGAGTCTCTCGTAAGATTCACAGAAATGATTGGTTGGTCAGCTCAAGGGCTCTCAATACGCATGCCTGTCCCAGGATTCACTCTGATCTTAATTTCATGCATGAGATGTAGTAAATATTCATGAGTCCTTAGTAAGGTTGAAGAAGGGTGAAGGTGACCGAAGGTCAGGCTAGGAGATTCAACATGCAGTACTCTCACCTAGAGGATCAGAGATTTACCTGATTTTTGTTATGTGACTCTCTACTTTTGGGGCAATGGAAGGAGGAATGACCTTTAGGTCCTGTTTAAAATTAAATGGTTGGAAGACAGTGACTTTCTCAGCCCCCGTTTCTAATTGTACTAGAACTGTAAACACTTTTGATTACAGTGTGCAAAAATTTGTATCTATTTTGCCAACTAAAAACACATTCTTGAACAAGTGTGTCTCTTATCAACCAAGAGGAATGTGGCTTTTACCAGTTATGTGATTACAAGCAACATACCAGATAGCAATTTAGTTAATTTTACAGCATACTAAGAAGACCATCATGGCTGGTAGCATTATTCTAGGACAATTACATTTTTAAAAGTAAGAAATATCACATAATAGTAGCTTATTTTGAAACAACCTTTTAAACAGATATCTAGGTAATTAACAAGTTGTCTTAGTTAGTTTTCTCATTGCTGAGATAAAATACCCTACACCCAAAGTTAAATGGGGAAGGGTTTATTTAGTTCACAGTTTGTGGAGGTTTCAGTCCCTAATCAGCTGGCTCCATGGCAGGGTGTGGCACATAGCAGAAAGGCAACAGTTTATGGCCACTAGGATAGCAAAAGCAACAAGAGCAAAAGGGAGGAGCAAGTCTCTTTTCCTCCTTTATATTGCATGCAGGCTACCAGCCCTGGGGCACTTGTGGATATTATCCTAGCTATAGTTACAGCAAAAAAAAAAAAAATCTTCATAAGGACTGTTCCATGAAATCAGAGTGTATTTTCAGTCATAAATGTCATGTCATGGTAAAAAATACTTTTTCACAGTCACTGGTAACTAAAACTTTCTAGGGAGTTGCAAAGCAGTAAAGAAGGGGGTGGCTCCAGGATGAGTGACAGTGAGGATGGTGGGAACTATGTGAGCAACCTGAGCTGGCTGGCCAGGTAAGGAGAAAAGCATCTTTGCAAAATGCAGGGAGAATTACATGGAGAAGGATCAATCTGCATAATACAATTAACATAACATTTGAATGGTTTTAGGAGGCTGTTGCTTCAGTTTCTGATATGTAAACTTTTGTGCCCTAAAGAGTCACAGACTGTTGCTTTGAGGCTCCTGCCCAGCTGACATCCCTGGAGCTGAGTAGCTCTGCCAGCCCACTGAGTTCATCTTTTGCAGAGAGCATTATGTGAGGAAACAGGAGACTGTCTGATGGTTTTAGAGATTACATACCAGTATTCTCCAGCTATACTTATTTGCAATGCTTAGAGCCAATTGAAGACAGAAAGAAATACCATAGTCAGCTCTGTACATATCAGTCTACGGAAATAAACCTTAATATAATCAATGTTGCAGCAATTGTTCTGCACTCAAGGAGAGTCACTCTAATTGTCTCCTACAACTATATCCAATCACAATTATTCTTTGTGTTAGTGAGTAGGTTAAAAAATTAAAACTATACATTGCTGCATAAGTAGTAAGCTAGTTTTTCCATCAGATAGCACTAATTGAGATGGTTAAAGCATACATTATTTTATAGTTACTGTGTGATGAATCAAGTTGGAATTCAGCATAATATTCAACAGCTCCATTGTCTCGCTTTAACTTATATTTATAGTTTCACTAAGTCATTTTCCATCAACTACACTTCATGAAACTGGAATGCTTCTGACTTTGCTCTGCCAGTGTACTTTCAGAGTTACCCCTACTTGCAATGCCCTTTCCCCATCCTATTTTCATCTCATAATTATTAATCTTTCACTCCAGACATGAATGCTAGCACTGCCACCCATTGGTTTACTAAAGGTAACATAAATTCCTTGTTTAAAAAGATTTAAATATGCCTTCAACCTGTGACTATTTTGACTAATGGAATTTAACAATGCAATGCCAGTTTCAGGACTTTAAGAAAAATGCCATCTTCTGCATTCTTCTGATACTATATTCAATTGGAGAAGTCACTTGGGATGAAAGAATTCTGACTATCCTGATACTACCATGCTGTGAGGAAACATGAAGTAGCCATGTGGGGAGAGAGAGTTGGGTTTCGCCAACACCCACCTACTCTTGTCTTTATAGCTGAGTTAACAGACAAGTGTAAAGAAGCTGTTTTGACACCACCTTGCTGCAAACCCTGGGGAAATCCTAGCAAGAATAACCCATCTGATTCTACTCAGCCCATACTGCAGTAAGCAATAAAATGTATATTCAATAAAGCACTAAATTTTTGAATAACTTGTTATGCTTTAATTGATAGTAAAAGTACTACACAAAACTACTGAATGTACAAACTATAAAAACAGTACAAAAAGCAGTGATTGCCAGGGGTCTAGAGGAAGAGATGAGTGGATGGAATATAGAGGACTTTTCAGGCAGTGAGAATTTTTTGTATGATTCTATCATGGTGGATACATGTCATTATGCCTTTCTCAAAACCTATAGAATGCACAATACCAAGAATGAATCCAAATGTAAACTCCGATCTTTGGTTGACAATGATATGCCAATGAATGGTCATCAAATGAAATTAGAGCAAACAAGGGAAGGATGAGCCCAGGTAGAGAAAAATAGAGAAGTAAAACCAAGAGCACTGAGAAGATAGATGTCTACAGATGCTTACACATTGAGAAGGAATCACATAAAACAGGACATTGGCTTGGCAGATTTAGTGGCATGCACATTTTTCAAAACGTTTAATATCAACCACTGGAACCTCTTTTCAGACTCTGCCATGACATTGTTTGACAGTGTTTATAAATGAGTCCAGGTTAAAGGGTTGGCAGTGAGGCAATTAGCCCTAGTCTCTCAACTCTTATTCCTTTTTTTTTTTTTTTATTTCAGTTCTTTATTTTTTTTTATTTAAGAGAAAATAGATACAGAAGCTAGAAATAAAAGTCAAAAAAGACAGACAAACAACAACAACAGATCTGATATGATAACATTGTAGGTTTACACACTGAGGTGGTTGAAGTTTGGCAGTAGTTACAATATTGCATATCATTACCTTCCTAGGGGTTGGGGATATTGACAGATATAGACATG
>RJWM01000857.1:0-184128 GCA_004363535.1 Dasyprocta punctata | reverse complement strand
GTGTGTGTGTGTGTGTGTGTGTTTCACTAGCTGAGTTATTTTCTCTGAGTTTAATATACTTTGGAAAACTGGCAAATCTACTTTCTAGTCCACATCCACTAAGATCTACCTCTGGGAACATGTGGAGCCCATTACAGTGGTGGTGTTGAGCAGCTGGCTGGACAGCTTTCCTACCAGGCCTCTCTATCTTCTGCCTCATTGCCACTGCAACAAATTAAACATCTTTTTTCCTAATCACTTCCAAAAACTGCTTACAGATTTATGTCCATTAGCGGATGTGTTTAGAAGCAGAACTCTGTTCTTCAGCAATTGGCACTTAAAGGACTGTTGGAGGAACACAGAAGTAAATCATAGCTGTTATCACAAGGAAAGAAATTCAGAAATGCATGATGGAGGGGCTGACGGGGAGGAGTTCTGTGCTTCCTGCAAAGATGTAAGGTAGGGCTGATGTAAGGAGAGGAAATAATTCTGAGGAAGAGACTAATTACCCCCAGAACTGGCTTGTAATGAAGGGCTGATTATAGCTGGGAAATTGCCTTCTTTTGATTCTCATGCATTTAATGGTGCTACAGAGCAAAAGGCTTGAGTGCCCTGGCTCCTGCCCAGGACAATAGTATTTATTAATCATAGGTGCTCCGTTGGGACCTGGTGGAGTTTTCAGGACTGGATATTGGCTCATTGGCTCACTAAAGCCCCTTCATGTTGTTTTATATCTCTCAACCCAGAGGCCTCCCAGCATTATCTTCAGAACCTGCTTTAGAAGTGTTTGTAGGGGCAGGCATGGGGCAACAGTAGCAAATGCCACCCATTTCCTCTTAAACAGTAACCACTGGGGCAAAATTTAAACATCAGGAAGTATGTAATTTGCTGAAGTCCTATCCCCACCCTAAGGGTTGCCCACCCCAAAAGTTGCTTTCCACGGCAGCTCACAGCTGGTTTGATGGTCAGGGGTTGGCAAATACGTTCAGATTCTTGTCATGGGAATGATTCACTCAAATACAATATGAGCACATGGTTTACATTGCCTCACAGAATTAAAAGAAACATGGACAACAAGTACAAGCTGGCTTCTATTTCCAAGCGTGATTACTCCCTTATCCAATGACTTGGGTCATAATCATTCTTAACATTGTCATATGTATTTCACCAAGTTCTTCACAGGAAATTTAGCCAGCTTAAAATACAAAGAAATAAACAAAAAATACAAGGAAACATTTCAAAATTCCTATTCTCAAGATAAGGAAATATGATAGAATGTAGATTGGAATCTAATCAGAACCTCAAGTCTTAAAGCCAGTACTAAATTGTGTCAGGAAATATCTGTCCAAGCAGATCTCCACCTCTCACCCTAACCTCTCAGTTTCCTGACTGGGTGTCCCAATCCTTCTCTATTTAGAGTGGCCCCTAAAGGGTCACATGTTAAAGGTTTGGTCTCCAGTTTGGTGCCACTGGGAGGTGGTAGAAACTTTAAGAACTGGGGCCTAGTGGGAGATCTTCTGGTCATTAGGGGTGCACATTTACACCCTTGTACCTTTGTAGGAGATCAAGGGGTTCCAGCCCCCCCCCTCCTCCTCCTCCTTCTTCTTCTTCTTCTTCTCCTTCTTCTTCTCCTTCTCCTCTTCCTCCTCCTCCTCCTCCTCCTCCTCCTTCTTCTTCTTCTCCTTCTCCTTCTCCTCCTCCTCCTCCTTCTCCTTCTTCTTCCTCTTCTTCTTTTCTTCTTCTTCTTCTTCTTCTTCTTCTTCTTCTTCTTCTTCTTCTTCTTCTTCTTCTTCTTCTTCCTCCTTGTCTCCTCCTCCTCCTCCTCCTCCTTCTCCTCCTTCTTCTCATTTCCCTGAGATGAAATGTAATTATACCACGATGTGCTTCCTCCTAAAGGGAAGAAAACAGTGGGGCAGCTGATCTTGGACTGAAACCACCAAAATCATAAGCCAAAATAAGCTTTTTTCTTTATAATTTTATTATCTCAGATTTTTGTTACAGTAATGGGGTCCTGGTTCAAATAGTTATGTGACTCAAGGAGTCATTTTTCCTCAGGTACTGCTGAAGGAAGAACACATCAACTCTTCTCTCCCTCAGAGTCTTGGGGGGACTTTGGAGTTTTTGGGGGACAGAGATTTGGCAGGTGTCATTGAGAGATGTCATTTGGGGCACAGCATTTCCCACCCTGTGAAATGGAACAATGTTAACTTCCTCCTTACATCTCCAGAACTTGGGGAGATGAGTACCTCCTTGATAATAATTTACAGCAGAGTGAGACCAGCTCCTCCCTTATTCCACTTTCTGTCTTAGATCGTCTTTTACGATGGCATCCACTCCTGCTTCTTAAAAAGAATCACTTTTGGGTTGCTGGATGTATACTCCTACTCCTGTCTGCCAGTTACAAAGGAGCCCCTGAATAGACCATCCCGCCAATCTCATTCTTTAATTTCAAATGCAACATTTCTCCTAGCCATTGACTAAAATTTATAAATCTCAAAGGGCGACTTTGCTTGAACACTGAACTCGAACAACAGAATGTCTTTACTATTTCTCTCTCAAAGTTCTCTGCCTGGAGTGAGATGTTAGCAAGCAATGTCATCTACAAATTTGAGGTCAGGACAAAGCCAGAGATATCTGAGCCTTCAGGCAGGGTAATAATTGTGGGTGGTTAGCATGATGTTTAAAAAGAAGTACTGGATGTCCACTTTGGGGAGGCTGAAAGTGGCTGTGGGTATCACTGAGAAGGACAAAAGATCTTATGTGCATGCCCCTCCCAAGAAATAAGAAGTGCTTGACTCCCTGATTTTAGATGGCAGTTTGTAAACAATTATCACTGGAGTTTTCTCTCTTTGGGGGGAATTAAGTCCCAGGACATCCCTGAAGTGGTCCATTACATTTCCTCCAATCACACAGCTTTCTCCATGAGAAGAACTGTACAAAATAAGATTTTTCTCACTTCTTTCTATTTCTAATCTAGTCTAAGTCCTGTCTCTCCCTTATAGACAGGAACACTAGCTACCTTGTCACTTGCCCTTCGTCTTAGCTCTGTTAATGGTAATGCTCATTAAAAGCCCTTGCCATGCTCAGTCCAATAAATTCAGCCACATGTTTTAGACAGGGTCCGCAACTGTAAATACTGGTCCAAATGCACAACATACAACTTGAGTGAAATACCACTTCATCTATTTGAGAGCACTTAGTTCAATCTTGTAAAAAAAAGTAAAAAGCAAAACCCCCAAAAGATGCCTCAGATGTTATTGCTGACCTGTGTATACAAACCCATCACTGTTATCTACTCTGCTATCTAGCTGAAGGAGTGAGAATTATTTATCAAAAACATAAACCACTTTGCTAATAAAATCAACCGGCAGCCCTCTTAATTAATGTATTACCAGGGTTAAGAACTTAGGGTCAGAGGAACAAACCACATTTGATTTTTGTGAGGACCATCTGGCCTTTAATTTAATTACCAACAATTTATCTGGGAACAGAATAGAGATATGTGAGAGATCAACTTGCCACTAGAGTCTAACTCTTAAATTGGAGGTTGAAAAAAAAAAAAGAAACTAAAGAGTCATCCTAAGCTAAGTATTATATTAGTATGTTTTTGTAGGAATCATAAAAACAAACTATAATGATAAAGCATGGCTCACTGGTTATTTGCTCTAGATAAACAATGAAATGTTTAGGAACTCTAATCTTTTACTGTTTTAGAATTCTTTTAAGTATTCTGTAGGTTATCTGGGATCTAGCCACATGTTATCGCTTCTACTTTTTATCTGTTTGCAGCATTTGGAGAGGAGGAATTTTCCTCTTTAGTTTGTAGGCAAAGTGCTAGGACTGAAAATGCAAATTTCCATTTACTAGGTTATAGTTATAAACCTACTGTCAGGCACTATGTGTGAGAATGAACTTAAAACTATAAAAATAAACTGAAGTTAATGAACATAAATATAAAATCTAAAACAATAAAACATCAAGAATAAAATGTAGGACAAACTCCTTGTTACCTTGAAGTAGGCAACGATTCCTTAGCTTATGAGACCAAGACTGTAATCTATAGAAGAAAAAATGATAAATGGGACTCCATTAATAATAAATACTTCTGTGTTCTAGAAGGTTCAGTTAGAAGATTGGAAATCAGACCATAGACAAAGAACACAGCCATGCTTTCATGCTCGATGTTTTGGCCAATGGCAAACCTCATGTATGGCAGTGGTCCTTTGAAAGTGTAATGGAGCCGACAGTCTCCAATGGCCTCCTGGCAGGGAACTGTGGGAACACCGTGGCGCAACACAATGCTCACCTGGTCTTGGTGTGCTGGTGTGAACTGAGGTGCTACATTACCCACTGTATAAAATATGACACCTACAATCATGTACGTCACACCAAACTTGATAATAGAAAACTGTTACTGGCTGATTTACTTTTTGCTGGTATTTTGCAGTATGTTTCTTCCACTTATGTATTTTTTTAAAAAAGGAGTTAATTCTAAACAATATGCTGGGTGACTCAAGCAGCAGCCTCATCCATCTAGTGTTTGCTATTTCTTTGTTGCATCAAGAGGCCACGTTGAGTGCTTGATGTAAATCTTCTACGTCTATGTAAGGACACTCCTTGACGGCCACACAACTATGAAATTGCCCAACAACACAATTCTCAGAAAGTGCCCCTCTTTTCAAGTAATGGACAGCTGTGCTTGCAAAGCACATATCTGACACAAGCCTTGGATCCAGAATATGTACAGAAAACTCTGAAAACTCAATAATAAGAAAACAAACAGCACAATTTTAAACAAAAATGAGGTTGAACTAGACATTTCACTCAAGAAAATATACGAATAGTCAATTATTACATAATTTCCCACGTTGTAAAGGAAATACATATTGAAGCCATATACACTAGCAGAATGGTTAAAAACAACTAACTAAATTTAAACAAAATACAAAGGGAGACAGTGAGACACATACTAACAGTACTGAGTTCCAGAGGGAATCAGGGAACAACTGGAACTGTCATTCATTGCTGGCAGCCATATAAATGTTACTACTACTTTGAAAAGTGACCTGACAGTTTCCTATAATCTCAGAGGTACCCTTGCCATACCATCCAGAAATCCACCCCTTGGTATTTACCTAAGAGAAATGAAACATGTTTACAGAAAAACCTGTACATATTTAGGACTGGCTATTTATCTATAGCACTCAAACACTGGCAGTGACCTAGATGTCTTTAAACAGTTATATGGGTAAGCAAACGATCTGTGCTAGCTAAGTTTAATGGTCAACCTGACTGGATTAAGAGCATCTGGGAGAGGTGATCAGATAGTGGGGGTTGTATATTCATAAATGGATTAAACTACTTATGTTCATAGTTGAATGTGGTATTAGGAGGTAGGGCCGAGTTGGAGGTGAGTCTCTGGGGGTTGCCTTGGGAGGGTCGATCACCTGCTAGTGTTCTTCCCCTACGTTCTGCTTCCTTGCCACCATGAACTGAGCCGCTTTGTTCTACCATGACCTTCTGCCATGATGTTCTTGCCTAGAAACAAGCTGACTATAGGTTATATCCTCTGTAACTTGAGCCACAATAAACCCCTCCTTCTTTAAATTGTGAATATAGGACAGCAATGGTGTACCTATGGCACCCGTGCTGCAACAGGTTGTTTGTATCATTGAAAACTGAAAGGTTCGCTATATCTGGTATAGGGTACTGCATCCCAGCAACGGGAAAAACAATCAATACAAATGATATAGTTACACAATATAATCTCTGGGCCAAGACTGGAGCTATTTATACATGTCACAACACAGAAGAATATCAAATACCATATGATAAGTGAAAAAAGCCAGATTCAAAAGTTATATGCAGTATGATTCCATTTATGTGTCATTCTGAAAGTAGCCAAACTACAGAGACAGACAATCTTGGTGGGAGTGGGAGTGGGGAGAATCAACTAGAGGAAGCTTAGAGGGAGTTTTATGAGGTGATAGAAGTGTGCTGGGCATTGATTGTGGCATATGCATTTGCTGAAATTAATAGAACTGTTCAATAGAAAGAGTATGTTGTACCACATGAGATTTATCTCAATTAAAATGGTCCTGATAGCAATTATTCAAAAAGGATTGTCTTCATTAATTAAGACAAGGTTCTCTCTATTATCTTCATTGCCAGTGTTAAATATCTGTGCTTATAAACACAGCCCCACTTTACTGAATCAGAGAATTTTCCTGTTGGCCCCATCATCTTTATTTCCTCTCCTCCAGCTTTGCTCTGGCCTCCCTCATTCCTCTGCAAGAGGACTACCATCTGGTTTCCCCTTTTACATCTTTTTAAAATCTGTTTTCCATACTGATTTTCCTTTCATGACAATGCAAGTTTTCTACTTCTCTTAAACACTAGATTCAGCTCTTTCTTCCCTAAAGTCTTTTTCTTTTCTTTTTTTTATTATGTAAGAGAAAAAAAAAGACACATATAAGAAAGACAAAAAGCAAAAGAGACAAACAAACTACTAGAGTGAATGCACAACAGTAACATTACAGGTTTATAAAACAGGATGATAGAAACTTGACAATGGTTGCAATACTGCGTATCGCTTAAATCCTTAGTGATCTCACTTCTGACCACAACTTTCTCTGCCCACTCCCCTGAATACACCACAAACACTAATCCTGTATTTGTTCATGTTTCTATGCACAGTACTGTTTCCTCTGCCCACGATTCCTTTCCATATTTCATTTCCACAGATAATTCCTACTCATCCTTTAGGTTCAACTAAAGGCAGAGTGCGGACACTTCCCATTCCTTCCCAGGCATGTATAAATGGAAAGTGTATTATCACTGTAACTTTTGTGTTTTCTTGGTTGCTCTTTGCCTCTGAAACTTTACTCATACTATTCCTGTTTGATCTCACCTAAAGTCTATTCAATAAATTCACAGAAATCATTCACCATTTCCTTATGGGCCATCATCAGCGAGAAAGACAAATATGACATCAGGTAATTGGGATGAGACACCCACACCAAACAACTTTCAGCCTACTGGAGAGATACAGAGAGAGAGAGCGAGAGAGAGAGAGCAAGAGAGAGAGAGAGAGAGAGAGAGAGAGAGAGAGAGAGAACATAATAATGAGAATGTACTCTGAGAAGCATTTGATAACAGTATATGCAAGACGCAGAGCCATCATAGGACAGTGATTGATAGCTTTTTTTTGCTGTCGAGAACCTACTGAGTTCTTTCAAATGTTCTAGAATCATTTGGTAAATAAGAAAGACGACTCCTCTGCCCTTGCATGGCTGATGCCTTCCTACAGAAGAGAAAGTGTTTCTTTCTCCAATTCTTTTTAACAACTGTGAAAAGTAGGTTTTAAGATTATCATTTTAGCATTTCCAGTTGGAAATCTGAGAGGCTGCCTTATGAAAACAAATGTTATATGAACAGGAAAAAGTATGGGGTTGAAGTTGAAACCCAAAGCTTGTGCTCTGTCCCCCTCATGTTCTCTTTATTTGAACCTTCTACTTTGGTGCTTAGTCTGTTGGTGTTTTACTCCATTCTGTGACAGTAATAATTGCTATCAGGACCATTTTATCTTATTCTAATTTTGGGGGATTGAATCTAGGGGTATTCACTGAACTAAATCCCAACACTTTAATTTTTATTTTTTTATTTTTTTTAATTTGAGATACAGTTTTGCTGAGCTGTCCAGTTTCTCAGTCCGGGCTTCAAGTCATGATCTTCCTGCCTCAGACTCCCAGAGTGCTGAAATTACAGCTTTGTGCCACAACACCTGGCACTGACCATTCGTTTTATTTCTAAACCTTTGACTTTTCTTTGGATACTTAATGAATTCCAGGATTGTAGCTTTTCCTACTCCAAGCTGACTTGGGTAACCAATGTCAGGCCTGATATTCCACCTATGGAAGTATTGCATAGCCACCAAGTATTTTAAATAGACACTGTTTTACACAGGTGCCTAGTGGTTTTGAAACTCCCACTCTGACCCAACATCCATTCCCTAGCAATGGTACACTTGATTAGAATACTTAACAGTTCCCATTCAGACCTCTGGCAAAGGAGACTTGGAGGAAGAATCTCACCATCTAGAAGGCTTGGTATTCTTGCCGAGAATTGTAAAGCAATATGGTATGTGTTACCATGGAGATTTTTATAAAGAATAATGGAAGTGTAGAAGTAAGGGCCACAGCCAGTGAGGAAATTAAAGAAAATTCACATGGGAAATAATCCTGGAGCAGCTTCACTCCTGTGTGTGAGTCTAGGGGAAGGTACTACATCTGCAGAAGTGTGGCAGTGAGAATGAGCTTGATGCGGACAGGAAATAGCCAGTCAATTATCACCATGATGTGCAAGGTACCTGAGAACCCAGGTGCGATGAGGGACTTGATTTCTGGACCAGATGTGAGGTGTTTTGATGCTCGTACCAAAAACTTTGAATGCTACACATAACCTAATGAAATAAAAAAGCCTAAAAGCCTTCAAGTAAGAGAAAGACGAGCTGGATGGTCCCATTAGAACTACAAAACACTGGAAAAGATCAATCACTGATTCTCTCTGATAGTTTCACAGAAAGCGATCTCTTGGAAGCTGTGATAGCCTCTACTAAGCTCTAAATGTGATTCTGTTGTGAATTTCACAAGTTCCTCTAAGGTTAAAAGACTGATTGTGTATCTCAGTTTTCAGATATACATTTAACAAACGGAGTCATCAGCTTATAAAAGAATGTGCATCCTGTCTGTTGGATGAAAGCATTGTTTGCTTTCCATAATATATGTAAGGAAAAAGGATCCATTATTCAAATTAAGAGACCCAGGAACTAGGTGATATCATGCATTTGCCTATTTCTCTAAGTTTGCACAAAAAATTTCCATATCCAATATCTCACTGGCTATTCACAACTCTCTGGGCTACGCAGGGAAAACAAAAGCTGGAGTTACAGACTGGGTTTGTAGCAGCTCAACTACAGAAAAAAAGGGATAATATTTACTATATTCCCTTGGAAAACATTCACACTTAGCATATGATCCTCTTTTGTACATACTATTGTTAGCAAATAACATAGATCTACTTGAGACAGCTTATGGCAAAAAAGAGAACTTAATTATTAACATGCAGTAATGTCTCACACATCTTAAGGACTGGGTATAGTTGGGCCTCAGGAATGGGCCAAAATCTGGAATACTATTAAGATTCTATTTTCATTAGATTTATTAGCTATCATTCATGTGTCATAAAATCTATCTGTTTCAAGTTTATAATTCAACAGTATTTATTCACAGGATGGTGTAACTATCACCAATATCAATTTCAGAACATTTTCATCATCCCCCAAAGAAGCTCCATATGCTTAAGTTCAGTTACTTCCAATTTTCCTTCAAATCCCATCCACTCTCAGCAATTCCTAACCTACCTTTTGTCTCCAGGGATTTACTTGTTCTGGATATTTCAAACTAAGGGAATCACATGATTTCTATTTGGATTTTCTCACCATGTTTTTAAGGTTTTTCTATGCTGTAGAATTTATCCATGACTTTTTTTTTTTTATTGGCAAAAACATTCTACTACAAGGATATGCCACATTTGCATGCATTCATTATTGTATGGATATTTGAGTTTTTCTGTATTTTGGCTACTGCAAATGATTAAACTATGAACATTTGTATACAAATTTTGAGGTTGACATGTGATTCCATTTCTCTTGGATATACAGCTAGTGGTTGAATTTCCAAATAATATAGTGTATTCATCAGCTTTCCTGTTGCTGAGACGCCATAGCCAACACTCACAAATTAAATAATGAAAGGTTTAATTTAGCTCACAGTTTGGGGGAATTTAATCTATTGTCAAGTGACTCCAAAGTAGAAACATCTTGGCACAAGGACATGGTAAAGAAAAGCTACTTAGTTAACAGCGGTCAGGGAAGAGAGCAGGGGAACAATACCAGAGAGGAAGAGGTGAAGAACCATAAGTAGTACCCAAGGAGTGTATTCTACTGGCAAGGTAAGCATTTCTTTGTCCAATGAAATTTGATTAGGGTTAACAATCATCTCACTTTCATCTCTTGTCAACTTCACATCCAAATGCATTTTCAGACAATGACAATAGCAAGTCCATAATGCCACCTAAAATAATTAAATTATCTTTCATAAGAAGGGAAAGGAAATGCAATAATACTTTCCCCAAAGTCTCAATCATTTCATTACTTTTCAAAAGTCCAAGTCCATGTGTCTCCTGAGACACATGGCAAACTCTCAACTGTGAAACTCTGTGAAAACCAAAATCAAGCCACTTAATCCCAAGGTACAATGGCATCAGGCAAACATTTTCATTTTGAAAGGGGGGAATAGGGACTAGGAAAGAACTATACTAAAGCAAAACTGAAACCCAACAGGGTGAAGAGTAAGTCTTGTACTCCACATGTGGCATCCAGGGCACACAGTGGTAAAATGTGAGATCCAAAGGGCTTGGTCAGTCCTATTTCATGGCCTTGCCTGTTGCAGCCCCTACAAGCTCTCTTGGGCTGGCTCTACTCATGGCTTTCAGCTTTCCTTGGAAGATATTCCCTATTCCTGGCATCTCTGAATTCCTGGGATCTCTGCTGGAACTTTGACTTCATTCTCACAGCTTCATGTACTGCTTCCTCAGGGCTTTCTTGCTTAGGTTTTGCTTTCTCATAGGTTGTCCTTTGAAATCTTAGAAGAAACATTCCTGACCCCACAACAGCTGCATTCTGCGTGTTAGTACAACTACCATCATGTGATGATGCCAAGTTTTGCTGTCAGTGATCCATGGCTTCATTGGCCTTTGAGTACCTGTAAGGCTGAGCATGGTGAAATGAATTCTGGGAAACTAATTTCCTAGGAGGTCCTTCTTGAGCAGATTTTCCAGGGACTCTCTTCTCAAATGAAAGTTTTATACTTTTGCACCTTTGAGTCTTCAGTAGGTAGAGTGTTGGTGATTTCCGAGTTGCCCTCAGGTATTTTTTTTTTTATCTCTGTACAAAATATTTTATCTTTTTCATTTTTTAAATCAATTAATTAATTAATTTTAAATTTTTAAAAAACTTTAAAGAGAAAAAAAGTAAGAAACTGAGAAAACAGAATTTCACAACAGGCCAACAGGAGAGTAACAATAATCAACACATTGCATTTGGTTATATTCACAGTAGTTTAGAGTATAAGATATAGACATGAAACATTGTCCAGAAAATTATCAGCACAAAACTTTCCCCTCAATGAATCGAGAGAAACCAGCTATATGACTATCTTTTTTTTTGTTAGAGCACTAGTCTTTTTAGCAGTCACACTTCTTTGGTCCCAATTTTATGCATGGTTCTTTCTGAGCCAAAATTTAAGTTTTAAAGATTTTTTAAATGATTTATCTTTTGCCCCTCATTCTTATTATAAATCTGGATAAGAATAGTCAGCAGTACCTATGCCACAGCCTGAATTTTGAGTTGTCTTGAAATTATATGTGCCAGATTAATTATTCTATTAATTACTCTACTTTTAATATCACTATCCTACAAAGTCTCAGGACATGCACAAAATGTAAACCAATCTTCTGCTAGAAGGCAGCACTATAGTCCAACTACCAATGGAATCCTCGTCCCCAGCAGAAATCTCCTGAGCCTGGCTTTTACTGCCCACATTTCTGTCAGCATCTTTGGCTTCCAAATTCTGATCAGAAACATTACCCATCTCTATTTACACTACCTGAGGGCTTCTATAGTCTGCTGCCCCAAACTTTTCCAAACTTCCCATAAACCATTTCCAAAAGCTTCTAAATGATATGGTCATGTATATGACAGCAATGACACCACATCTCCGGTACCAATTTTGCATTAGTCAGCTTTCTCATCAGTGAGACTGAACACCCAATGCCTACAACTTAAAGGAATAAAGGCTTATTTTAGCTCATGGCTTGGGGGAATTCAGTCCACACTCAGCTGGCTCCAGGGCAGGAACATCATGGTGGTGGGGCAAGGAAGAATAAAGCTCCTTAGTTTAAGGTAGCTTGGGAGTAGAACAGGTGCCTAGCTCTAGAGAGGACAGGTTAAGGGAGCATATATAACACCCAAGGCCATACCTCCTTTGCCCACACAGATATATCCAGGAATATGCTCTACTAATCTATTTTCTTTTTTTTTCCTTTCTTTTTCTTTTTTCATTTTTTTAATTTTTTATTTATTTTTTGGTACTGGGGATCAAACTCACAGCCTCGCGCCTGCCAGGCAGGTGCTTAAGCCACTGAGCTAAATCTCTGACTACTAGTCTACTTTCTTAATCCGAAGAAGTCCACATATCAAAATTAATGGCTGCATAGTAATTCCATATTTAACATATTGAAGAACTTCCAAACTGTTTTCCCACCGTGGCTGAGTCATTTCACATTCTCATCAGAAATACAGCAAGGTTCCAATTTCTCCACAACTTTGCCAGTGTTTGTTATTTTTTTTATTATAGCCATTCTAGTGGGTAAGATGTTGTATTCTTTTGTAATTTTAAAGTCTCCAATATAATTTTCTTTTCTGAACTTTCTGGTCAATTGTATATCTTTAACCTTAGTTTCTGGGACTATTAATTTCAATAGTTGATCTGTTTTTCTCACTATATTGTAGCAAACAAATAATTCTTTCATTAGATGGTTTACTTAATTTTTTCATGTTGATTTTTTTTATTATCAGCTTACTGTACCCTTGTTATATACTGGATGCAGTTCCCATATCAAATATGACTTACAAATATTTTATTTCATTTTACAGGTTATTTTTTAACTTTTTAAATATCCTTCAAGGCACAAAAGTTTTTGAACTTGATGAAGTCCAGCTAATCTATGTGTATTTTGTTGTTTTTTTTTGTTGTTGTTGTCATGTGCAAGAAGATGTCACCTATCCCAAGGTCACAAAAATTATGTCTGTGTTTTCCTCTAAGAATTAA
Organism: Dasyprocta punctata; assembly: GCA_004363535.1. Taxonomy (NCBI): domain Eukaryota; kingdom Metazoa; phylum Chordata; class Mammalia; order Rodentia; family Dasyproctidae; genus Dasyprocta; species Dasyprocta punctata. Next base: position 171,199 of record RJWM01000857.1, on the reverse strand, counting down.
AAAAAATTATTTTAGAATTTATATTTAAGTATATGATTCATTTTGAGTGAACTTTTGTATATGGTGTGAAGAAAAATGTTCATCTTCAATCTTTGAACATAAATATCCATTTCTTTTTATTTTGAGTCATCTGCTTTATTATCTTTTTTGTTTGTTTGTTTGTTTGTTTGTTTTTTGGTACCAGGGATGAAACTCATAACCTCACCCCTACCAGGCAGGCACTTACACCACTGAGCTAAATTAAATCCCTGGCCCTATTTTTTGAGCCAGGGTCTCACTATGCAGTTCAGGCTGGCCTTGAACTCACTTTGCAGCCCAGACTGGTCTCGAATTCACAATGATCCTCTTGCCTCAGCCTCCTGAGTGCTAGGATTAAAGGTGTGTGCCACCATGCCCTGCTTGCTTCATTATCTTGTTTCTACAAACTAGTTTTGCTGTTTGTGGGTTTGTCCATCTGTTAGAAATACATGATGGCCAGTAGCTACCAAGTTTACATGCTATGATTCCAGCTACCTGGGTAGAACTAAATTCTTTTTGTATTCTCCATGTCAAAATCTCAGGGAATGGACCCTGACTGGTTCAAGTTAGTTCAGGTGTATGATCCTGGACTCCTTGAGAATTCTAGGGAAGTCAATCATAGCAACCAAGATCTCCCTAGGTTTAAGAAGACAATCATTGGTCATCCTCCGCATAACAATTGTTACTGCAGAAAGCATCAGTGACTTCAGATGGGAGGGAGGATTGGAATTGAAAGTCACCTTCGCCTTCAGAAGGTGTGGCACATAGAAATACGTAAATAAAAAATCGTTAAATATATATGTACATTGACTATTCATATTGCTCATGCATTGATCAGAGTTTTATGGCAGTTTTTAGTTCCCAACTAAAAAGGATGAAAGCCACCTGCTCTAGTGTTGGAGTTGGAGGGAGGCTGGGACTTAAGGGTCAGTGCAGATGGAAGGCCTTACTGGCCATGGGATTTTGGGTTCTTCACAGGCAAACAGTAACTGTTCTATTTACTTCACAGGACTATTGTGAGGATAAAATTATAAAATGCAAGTGAAAGCACGTCAAATGCAAATGCCAGGTGTTATTATAAGAGTCAAGGGGCATGGAGCCAAGAATTTAAGCAAGGGTGTGGTATAGTGGAAGTCTGTGATGAAACTGTAGTTCAGGAAGTTAAAGAAGGAGAAGCAGTGCACTAATGATAGGAAAATCAAAGAATTAAGCAGACAAAATTGATTATCATGCATTTGTTGGATTTTAAAATGATATAACTACTATTCACCATAGCCTGCAATGTGAGATCCATTTGTGGGTAAAATAGTTCACTAAGTGTAAGTCAGTTTTGTGACCTTGAAGTGGATAATTTACTGTTGTGTGGCTGTCCTGTGTCACAGTATCGCTGGCTTCTATGCCCTAGATGCCTGTAGTGTTCTCCCACTGTGACAATTTTGCCCTGCTTGACATTTGTTGAGAAGCAGTAGTATTAAGTTAAGGATGGGAGAGATCATTCCTCCTAGCACTGATGTGTAAAATTCGATGGCTTGCAAAATCCTACTGCAGCTGGGTCCTGATCAGACTGTACTGTGGTTCTCAGTGTTTTTGAATCACTACATTGTCTTCCTAAGGTGGTTACTGGTTCCTCTCATTCGAATCCATTGGGATTGGGATGGTGGGTTTCCCAAATGCTTTAGCAAGTTGGGCCTTACTTTTTTCTTTCACCTTCTCTTTGCACCATATACCTATGCCTCAGGGACAATGAACTTCTAATTCTTCCCTGGGGATGTTATGCCAGCTCTGCCCCTGCATTTCTATGAACACTGTTCTTGGAGTAAGGAATGCCTTCCTTCATTTCTCTGCCTAAGAAATGCTTATAAATCCTCTTGAAGACTTAGTTCAGATGTCATTTCCTCTGGGAATCCTTTCTTGACAACTCCAGACAAATTTGGTAGTTCCCTCCTCTGTACCTCTAGTTAATATTTTTATGGCAAAACTTTTTGTTCCGAATTTTAACGATCTGCCTTACTTATCTGTCTCTGTTAGCATAACAGATCAGATTCCTTGAGGGTAGGAACTGTGCCTACTTCACTTGATAGGCCCCTGGTTCCTGCCCTTTTGCCTGGAACATAGAAAGAGTTTGATACTGATCAATGCATGAAGAAGGGTGAATGAACTCATATAAAGAGGACCCCACAGAAGCATTCCTAGCCACAACTGGACAGTCAGTTTGAATGTTAGTTTAGAGACTTCAATCCTCCAACGACTGATGATTAGAGATCCTGGAAAACAAGATCAGGAGTTAAATTAAGCAGAACGAAATAATCCTATGGGTGAGTTACATACAAATCTATTTCCTAATTAATTTAAACATACACATAGCTAATTACAATATGCAGAGTGCAGGTAAGATCTTGTTGAGTCACTAATCTGCACTGGTTAATCACAGTGCCTCGAGCCACGTCTCAGACTCTGTTGGGCTCCTGGTACGGGACTCAGCCCCACCCTTGGTCTGCCTGAGTCACATCATCCGCATTCTCTCTGTGAAGTCCTTGTTCCCCTCCCACAGTGCCTATCCTGCTTCTGAGGCCTCTGCAAACTTAGCATTGCATCAGTTAGGGCGCAGGCAGAGGATTAGTGGCTGTTTCGTGGCTCACAATCCTACTTTCAATTTGTGGCCATTGTGGCCATGCTGTGCCTATGGCCTGGGATGGGGCGTCCTTCATTCTGTTGCTGTCTGTTCTCTCACATTTGTGCTGAGCCCCTCTGGCTGAGATTAGGATGCTGCCCTGTATCTGCAGTTAGCTTTTTCAGCACTTTAGGAGAGACTGTTTGTCCCATTCTGTGGTTTCTGGTGGGAAGAAATAGCTTCAGGAAAGTCTTAGGAGCTTGTCTTAGAAACAGACCTCTTTCTCCTGCTTTCTTTCCACTGCCTGCCTGTAGCCTCTCTCACTGAATCTAGTTGGTAGAAACCATTGTATCTATCTTGTCCCTCTACTTGACCAAGTATGATGGGAGAAAGCCTCAAAAGTCTTTGAAAATTCCTGGCTTTTGTAGAAAAGTATGCACACACTCAGCTACTGTTTGGGGGGAAAAAGGGAAACACACATATACGTACACAAACACATACATATGCAAATATTTGCATGCTTATACATAGATGCCTTTGGAATGGTACACATGAAAGTAATGGAATTGGTTGCTTGAAGACGAAGGGTTTGGGATGGTGGAAAGATGGAATGGGAGAGAAATTGTGAGTGTCTCCTTTGGAAATTTTGACTTCTGAATCAAGAAAATTCATCATCCATTTCTAAAAGAAGGAAGCAAAGCTATAAATTGCTAAATAATATTCCTTTATATAGATGTTTTATAGTTTGTTGTATCTATTGAAATACATTTTATTTGTTTCTCAGTTTGGGGTAGTTGCCAACGAAATTACAGCGGACATTCATTTGCAAATTTAAGGAGTAAACATACATTTTCAGTTCATCTAGGAGTCCTGAAACATTTGATAAGCGTATGTTTAGTCTTGTTAGAAACCAATAGACTATTTTCCAAATGGCTGTACTATGTTGCATTTCTACCAACAATGAATGAAATGAGAGTCCCTGTTGCTCATATCCTTCTCAACATTTGGCATTATTTTCTGGATTTTTTGCGATTTGAATAAGCATGTAGTGCTTTCTTCCTGTTGTTCTAATTTGCAACTTCTTTATGATATATGGTGTTGAAGCCCTTCATACGCTTATTTGTCATCTTCGTCTTTGATGAGGTATTTGTCCAGATTTATTGCTCACTGTTTACTTGGATTAATTTGTTTTCTTATTATTGATTTTAAATGCTCTTTATATATTTTGAATACATATGCTTTGCTAGATATTTATTTTGTAGAATTTCCCTCCCAGTCTCTGGTATGCCTTTTTATTCTGTTCAACTCTCCATTTCTAAATTTTGTTTGTTAGGGTTTTGCTCAGAGTTTTGTACATTCCCTGTTAGATATATTCTTAGATGTTTGATCATTTTAACATTATTATAGTGATATCATTATAAATTGTTTTACAATGATGTTACAATATTATGAATTTTTAAAAATTTTTTACTATTAAGAATTTGACTGTTGTTTGACATAAAGAAATACCATTACACTTTACATGTACATTTAAAATATTATTTCTAAAAATTTATTTGTAGATTCTTTAGGTTATTCCACGTGTACTCTGTATAAGTAATAATAACCATTTCTTTTTAACAAACCTTTACATCTTTCATGAAACTTTCTTGACTTACAAAAAAGTAAGATGTACGATAAAGTTAAATAAAGGGAGATGGTGTGCACCCTTATAAAACTTAAAGGAAAAGCCTTTAACTTTTCACCATTACCATGAAATATACTACATGTTTTACATTATAAAATTTAATCATAAGTTAAATTCTGTCATCTCCATATAAATTCCACTTTGGAAGTGTTACTCCTCCCATCAGGAGGAAAGGTCTATTTATCCACACCCGCAGGACAGAGCTGACCTTGTGACTTGTCTTGTTGAAAACGAACATGACATAAAGTACAGCTTGGCACATCTGCTCTTGCTTGCTGGAACATTCCCATTGCCATGTTCAGAATCTTCGGCTTAGCTTTGGAAGACAGAACACATTGCAAAGAGAAAGAGCTGCGTCTCCAGCTACCCCTTCAAAGCCCAGTGCCAGGCCAGTGCAGGAGGTTGTCTGGATCAATAGCCCTTATCATGACATCAGTTACAGCTTCATGAATGACACTAAGCCACACTATATAGCAAGCCACAAACAAAAGAAAACAGGTAATGATCCAAAACAAGGGGTTGACCCATAGAACCCTGGGCAAAACTCATGATTCATTTTGAACTGTTAAGTTTTGGGGTGGTTAATTATCTAATAAATTGTTGGCTCATAGGTTTGTACATTTAGGAATCATAATAATTCAGGTATTTTAATTATTGTTACTATATTATTTTTAATTATTAAATTAAGAAATCTTCTTGATTAGAAGTGTGCTCAAAAATCAAGACAAATGCAATTAAGTACTTTTTCTTCATCTATTGAAATGTATATTTCTGTTTCCTTTTTCTTTCTGCATGGCAAATTATGTCCATTGATGTTTCATTATTACTGTAGTGTAGATGTGTGCCCCAGAGACCTGTGTGTTAAGGGTTTGTCTCCAGGCTGTGGCTATGGCCATGTGGCAGAACCATTAAGAGATAGGGCCCTTATGGAAGGAAATAGATTGAACTCTTTGAAACCATGAGCCAAATAAGTCTTTCATATATACATATGAAATACACACACACACACACGTATGTATATAATATTTGGTGGTACCAAGGATGATGGGACTGAGGGACTTCATCCCGATCTACACCCCAAGTCCTTTTCTTGTTTTGTTTTATTTTTGGAACAGGGTCTTGTTACATTGTCCAGGCTGGGTTTGAATTTTCCATCCTCCTACTTCAGCCTGACAGAGTGCAGGGATTAAAATTGTGGCCACCATATCCTTTCAACTTTGTAAGCTGATCTAGCTCAGGTGTTTGTTATAGTAATGGGACATTAATTAATACAACCATTTAATGAATTGTGCATTTCTAGATTTAACTGAGACTGTTTGCAATCTACTAACCTTTTTTTTACATATTGCTGTATTCCTATTATAATAAATTTGTTCAGAATATTTGTAGTTATGTCTATAAATCAAGGTGATCTGGGGATTTCCTTCTTGTAATGTGTCAGATTTTGACATTGACAATATATTAGCCTTATCAAATGAGCTTGGAGTACTTTTATTTTTTTCTTTCCAGATGAATTTTGAAAGTAATTGGCATGGTTTCTTTTTGAAAAGTTTGCAAGGATTTACTAATGAGAGAGTATATGCCAGAATATTTTTATAAAATATTTTAAATCTATAACTATAAATTCATTTTATTTATTTTAATACAAGCAAAACAATTTATATTCTTACGTTAGTTTTGGTAGGCTGCACTTTTCTAAGAATTTATCTAGTTCAATTAAACTTTCACATTTTTTGGCAAAAAGTTGTTTATATTATATTTTCATTAGCTTTTGCTCTTCTTTATTGAGGCGATAATTGGGAAGCAAAATGTACATTTTTAAGGTACAGAATATGATGTTTTGGTATACCTACTCATTGCTTTTTGAATATCTTTTTAATGTTTGCACAATTTGTAGCAATGTTCCCCTGACCCTATTTTCTTTGCTTCTTGACAGTTTTTTGTTTCTCTTTTCTTTCCATTTTTTTGGAAAGATCTTTTTACAGGATAATACATTTTCATAGTCATTTTGAAGCTTTGTTGACTCTATTGCACATTTTTGAGTTTTTATTATTAATTTCTGTTTTTTATTGGTATGTATTTGCAGTACATAATAATTACATTTATTATGAGGAGTTGGTGCATGTACATAGCAAATTCCAATTCCTTTATATTTTCATTCCCTGCCTCTCCCTTTCATCTCTGCTTCTTCCAACTCTTGGTCCCCTTTTCATTTGCAAAAACTTGTTTTTTAAAATTTTATTTTAAAGAGGATAAAACAGAAGAAAAACAATCAAAACAAACCAGTGTAAGTGATACAGGATTTCAAAACATTACAAAATCAGCAAAAGTTACCATAATGCCTTTTGATGTCTTCAAAATAGCTGCAGATAACTTGGAACATAACAAAAATCAAACAGAACAGAATAGAATAGAAACTATAAAAACAAGACAATGAGTACAATAAAGGACTTCAAAACAAGGCAATAGTAAATCCAAAATTGCTACCATAATATATCTTGCTAGCTTTGAAATAGCTGCTCCTGCCATTGGATTTAACATAATAAAACAAAACAAAAGAGAGTAAAACTCAATCCAATAAAACAATGGAAACAATATGGGATTTCAAAACAAGACCATATGCAGAATATATCATTTGAGTTGGAACTTGTTTTATTTTAGGGCTTGAAACATTTCATTCTGAGCTTCTCTTGCCTTTAAGGTTTGTGTTGAGAAGTCTTCTGTAGTTCTCATGGATTTTCCTATGTAAGAAATGTATTGATTTTATCTAGTACTTTAAAAAATTCTGTTCTTGTATTCGATTTTTAGTATTTTAATTATGATATGTATAGAGCAGTATTTTTCCTGGTCTTGGCTATTTGGAGTTTTATATGCCTCACTTATCTCTATGTTAATTTCTGGTTTTTTTCTTTTATTTCTGAAAAGTTTTGTGCTCTTAGTTCTGTAAAAAGTTTTTTTTTATGACCTTTGTGATATCTTCTGACTTTTCTGTAATTTCAGTTACTCTTAGATCAGTCTTTGAGCCATCTATTGTGGTGGAATCCATTTTTCATGTTCTTTTGTTATTTTTAAAAGTATCTCTCATAAATTGATCACCTACCACATGTCTTCTAGAGCAGTCACTCTGCCATCATATTGCTTGCTTCTCCTGCCCATATTTTCCATCCTATTTCTAATCTTCTGGATTTCTGTTTGAAACTTTTTAATGTAGTCTCTTCCTTTTCTCTGTTAGGTATTCATGTTTTGCAACTGTTTCTTTAGCTCTACATTTTTATTAATGTGTCTACTAGACTAACTAATTGCATGCTTCATTAGGATCATTATCTGTTTAATTATATTTTCTTTGAATTCACCAAGCACCTTATTGATCTGTTTTCTGAGTTTCACTGATATTCTTTCAGACACATATGATGTGTGACTTTTGATTTCCTCCACCTCTACATCCCCTGGATCACCTTTGGGGGAATTGGGAGTTTTTGGAGGCATTTTATTGCCTTGTTTTCTTATATTTCTAGTTTATTTCTGTTTGTTTTCTGTAATGAAGTTTATAGTGGGTAGCTTTGTTACAGTGATATCCTCTAGGTGGGGTTAACTGTTGGCCTTTGTTTCTGTCCCAAGATCCAGATACCTCCATTTATTTGGAAAGAGTAGTTGCAGTTTTCTTTTCTAGGACTTGGATTTCATGAATGGGCTGCAGTATTGTTTAGGACTCCCAGAGAGTACAGATATTGGCATACAGAGAAAATCAATTGACACTAACAACTATGTCATCTTGGTTATAGTAGTAAATTCAGCAACAACAATGTCCTCAAATATAAATTGGATATAGACAAACCTAATACCACTCATGTACCACTCTTAACTAAAACAAAGGGATCTAAGATGTTTAGTACAGATGTTTAGGTAACCCAGATACTGATCTGTAGTTAATCAGGCCACTGGTCTCTGGTGGATAAACACAGCAGTATGGGAACTCAAGCATACCACTGAACTCAATGCCATCACCTTCTGATTCAGTCCAAACTGAAGGTTATACCCATCAAGCCTAGCCTCCAAACACAGAACGAAGGCACTGTGACATCTGGCCTGAGCTTTAGCTTCTCAGGGAGTCAAAGATGATCTGTGTCTAGCCCCCACCCTTTCCAAGTCTGTTTTTTTTTTGTGGCTGTTTCTCACCTAATCTTCATGAAAAGTGTGACGCTTTGGTACTGGAACTCTCCTCTGAGGTGTTGTCCTCAGCTAGGTCAGTAGTCTGGATGTCACCTCTGCTTCCTGTACTGTGGAGAGCCAAGGTTCAGAGCTGGTTATGAGCTGGTAGTTCGAACCCATGGTGGTAGGTTGGCCTGGATGGGATCCTCTTCTTCCTGTATAATAGCACACCACCAATTTCTGCTTTTATCTTATGATTTTTTTCATTTTACTTTATTTAAGTTTAATTTAATATATTTTTTAGCTATACTTGGTTGACTGGCAGAGTCTGATTTTCCCCTGAGATAATGCATTTTAAGCTATAAATATACCTTGAAGTACAGTTGTAATATATGGTTTTAATGTTTTATTTTTCACTCCTGTATCATTCAAAGTGTTTACTTATTCCACTGTGATTTCTGTCATTTAAAAATACAGTGCTAATTCCTAGACATTTAATTTTTTTGAAGCTATTGTGAATGAGATTGTTTTTCTGATTTCTTTCTCAGTAGATTCATTCATTGGTTTTATTTATTTATTTATTTATTTATTTCTGGAACTGAGAATCGAACTCAGGAACTTAAGCTTGCCAGGCAGGTGCCATGCTGCAGGGCTATATCCCCGGCCCCTCAGCAGATTCATTCTTGCTGTGTAGGAATGCAGTTGATTTTTTTAGTGTATTTACTTTATATACTGCCACCTTTCTGAACTTGTTTGTTGGTTTTCAGATTATTCTTGTGAATTATTTTGTATCTTATATGCAAAGGATCATCTCATCTGCAAAAAAGAGTAGTTTGACTTCTTCCTTTCCTATTTGAATCCTTTTTATTTCTTTCTCCTGCTTTCTTGCTCTGACTAAAGTTTCAGGAACTATGTTGAGTAAGAATGGTAAGAGTGGACATCCTTGTGTTGTTCATGATTTTAGAGAAAAAGCTTTCTCCCTGCTTATTATGATATTGACAGTTGGTTTGTCATAAATGGTTTTTTATCAGTTTAAGGTAAGGTACTTCTGTGCCAATTTTCATCAGATTTTTTGTTTTTAAATCATGAATGGATTTTGGATTATGTCAAAGGCCTTTCTCTACATCCAGTGAGATGATCATGTAGTTTTTATCCTTACTTTTGTTTATGTACTATATTACACTTATTGGTTTATATATGCTGACCCATCTTGCATCCTTGGTATGATGCCAGCTTCATCATGATGTATGATCTTTTTGATGATTTGTTGCATACTGTTTGCAATTATCTTATGGAGAATTCTTGAATTTATTTTCATTAAGAAAGTTGGCCTGTAATTTTCTTATTTTTGTTGAGTCCTTATCTGATTTTGCTTTCAGGGTAATGCTAGTTTCAAGGAGTCAGTTTAGCAGTTTCTTCCCTTTATATTTCGTGAAAGTATTTGAGAACTATGTTACCTGAGTTCTGAGAAAATTCAAGAGTTAATTGATGGGGCTCCGGGATTTTCATAGTTGGTAGGTTTTTTAAATTACTGTCTCTATTTCATTAATTGTTACTGGCTTATTCAGGGTTTAAAACCTTGGTTCAGTTTTGATAATTCCTTTGTGTGTAGAAATTTATCTATTTCACCTAGATTATCCAATTCATTGGAATATAAATTTTAAAGTAGTTTCCTGTATTCCTCTGTATTTTGGTGGCCCTTTGTGATAGTGTCCTTTTCATTTCTAATTGCATTGATACAGATTTTTCTTTCCTTGTTTTCTAAGATTGCCTAATGTTTTCTTGATTGTGTTTATCACTTCAAAGAACCAACACTGGTCCTTTCTAGTTTTTTGGAGGGGGTGGTTCACACAGGGCCTAGTTCAGGCTGGTATTAAACTCACTCTGTAGCCAGGATGGTCTTGAACTTGAGGCAGTTTTCCTGTGTTGACCTCCTGAGTACTGGGATTACAGGTGTAAACCACTACACTCAGGTACTCCTTTGCAGTTTTGTCTCTGTCTTTATAATTTCTTTTGCTTTTCAAGTTTGGGATTTGGATTGCTCTTGTTTTTTAGAACCTTGAGCTACATTATTAAGTTGTTTATTTGGGTTGCTCTATTTTTCCGATGTGTTCATTCCACCTGTAAACTTCCCTCTTAGAACTGCTTTCAAAGAAGTAAGTCTTTTATAATGAAAACTATATTGCTTTCAAAAAAAGAAATTGAAGACACAGAAAATGGACAGGCATTCTCTATTCTTGAATAGGTAGAACCAATATTGTCAATAGCCATATAACCAAAAGTAACACATAGATTTAATGCAATTCCAATCAAAATACTAAACATTTTTCATGGAAGTCTAAAGAATAATTCTAAAGTTTATATGGAACTTAGAATTACCAAAGCAATCCTGAGCAATAAGAGAAAAACTGAAAGCATTATAATCCCAGACTTCAAGTTATTCACTACAAAGCTACAGTAATAAATACAGCATAGTACTGGCACAAAAACAGATACGTTGAACAACAGAATAGAATAGAAGATGAAAATGCAAATCTAAGCACCAAGAATCATCTGATCTTTGACAAAGGAACCAGTAACATACACTGGAGAAAATATAGCCTCTTTGACAAATACTGCTGGGAAATCTGGCTATCCAGGTGCAGAAGAATGTACCAATTTCCGTATCTTTAATCCTGCACTAAAATAAAAATACAAATGTATCAATGATTCAAATATAAACACTGAATCTGCTAGAAGAAAAATGTTGTAAAACCAGTTTTACATGGGCATAGACAATAAGAATCCCAGTTGCACAAGAAACAATACCAGCAATCAACAAATAGATTATATCCAATGCAAAAGCTTCTGTAGAGCAAAGGAAACAGAATGAAGAAATGACCTACAGAATGGGAAAACATTTTTTGGCAGTTATTCCTTGAAGAGAGGACTAGTGTCTAGAATATATAAAGAACTAAAAAATAATCAGGCTCCAAAAAGCAAAATAACCAGTCAGAAATGGGCATTTTAAATGAATAGAGACTTTTTGGAAGAAGTGCAAATGCCCAATAAGAACCTAAAAAAAAAAAAAAAAAAAAAAACCTTTAGCATCTTTGGCCATTAGAAGGCTGAAAATCAAAGCACTGGGACTCCACTTTAGTCCAGTATCAATGGCTATTATCAAGAACTCAAAAATCAACAAATTTCAATGAGATTGTGAGTAAAAAGGAACACTATGACATTATCAGTGGGAATGTAATCTAGTGCAAGCACTATGGAAATCAGCATCAGTATGGAGATTCTTCCAAAAACTAAAAAATAGAAATTCCATTTGACCCAGATATACCTCTTCTGGGTATCTTCCCAAAAGATACACACGTACTCCTATTTATAGGTCACAACTCACTGTAACTAAATTATGATTGCTGTCTATATGTCCATCAACAGATAAATGGGTAAAGACAAATGTGTACATACACAGTGGGGTACTATTCGGACATAAAGGAGGATAAATTTGGGTTTTGTAGGATGATGGGTGGATCTTGGGATCATAATACTAAGTGCACTAAATCAGATGCAAGATTAAATATTGCATGGTTTCTATTATATGAGAGACCCAAAATATAAAACATGTAAAGAGAAAAATGAGAGAGAGAGAGAGAGAGAGAGAGAGCGAGAGTGAGAGAGAGAGAGAGAGGGAGAGAAAACATGGAGATAGATTGCAGAGATTGGAAGGGGATATGAGAAGACAGAGAGGAGTGGATGGGGGAGAATAAAAATATCAAAATGTGATATGTGTATGTACTGGTTCCCCAAGATGAATGTAAATATTATTATGTATTGCAAACATACACTGATTACAAAAAATAAAGGCATAGAGCTGCATTTCCAAGCATATGGGGTCTTTTCTTATGGGTTTCTTCCTTTTGCACTACAGTCAAAAGCATACCCTATTTTTTGGTCTTTTGGAATTGGTTGTGACTTGCTTTAGGTCCCCTCTCATTGGAAACCTTAATATAGCAACAGCAGCAGTTCTTTCTTATGTCACTTTTTACTTTCAATTTTTCTATGCCCTTAATGTTTCAGATACATTTCTGTAAACATCAGATGAATATTTTACTTTTTAAAATCCAACATGACAGTCCTTATCTAAATTTGATATTTAGTTCATTTGCACTTGTGACAATTAAGTATTTGATGTATTGGATTTAACTTGCCACCATACTAAATAAACATTTGTCTATTTGCCTTGTTCCTTGGTGTATTGGTTTGATTCTGTGTCCCCCCAAGCCCTCATGTCATTTGGACGGGGCTGAGTCTGGCATTTGTGATTGACTTGTTGTCTGGCACTGGGATTGGATATGTGAGTGCTGCACCCACCCAGGGGTGGAGCCAACATACAGGGTAAGGGCTGGAGGAAGACTTTCTCCCTCTCTTGCTGGTTCACCTTGCTGTTTGGCAGCTGCCACGAATGGCTGCCCCACCATGCCACACTGCCTTGGAGCCAACTGAGTATGGACTGAAACTCCCGGGAACTATAAGAAATAAACCTTTCCTTCCCTCATTTTGGGTGTCAGGTATTCTGTCTCAGAAGTGAGTGAAAAGTAACTAAGACACTGGGTGCTCCATTTTCCTTTCTTTCCTCCCTTTTGTTATTTCATGTTATTTCCCATTTCATTTTTCCTTTTAATAGCATAGGAGTAACATGTTTTACTGTTTTCCTGGCTCCTTTAGATATTGTAATATTCTTGACTTACTCAAGTTATACTGGGTAATGCAAAGAATTCAGAATGTAAGTGAAGTCCATTTACCACCTCCTGTCATTTTTGTTTCTTGTGCATTTTAATTTAGAGATGTTTAAACCAAGGAAAATGCTGTTATTTTATACAGTTAGTTTCTATTGGGATATTTCCACAGTTATCATTTTTATTTTTTTGTTTCCTCATGTTGAGTTTTCCACTTGGTTTTATTTTCTTTCTGAACACAGTTTTAGTATTTCCTTTAGTGTAAATCTGATAATTACAAAAGCACAGTGATGCACACTTGCAATCCCAGAACTCTGGGAGACTGAGGCAGAAGGATTGCAAATTTCAGCCCAGGCCAGGGCAACTCAGTGAGTCTACTTCTCATAATGAAAAACAAAAGATCTGGAATGTAACTTAAAATGAAAGCCCTGGGTTCAGTCCCCAGTATTGAAAGAAAAAAAATGTCTTACGTCAAAAAGGTTTAAGTATCACATTTATTCTTAAAGACTGTTTATGCTGGGTAAGGAATTCTAGGGTATTGATCACTGTTGCTTTTTTACAGTTTTTTTACTTGAAAGAATTTTAAGCCTTCAGAAAGAGTAATACAACATGCATCCATAGATATTTCACTTCCTTGAGAAGCTGGACATTCTCTGGTTTAAGCCCATCTTCATACACAAGAAATTTAATCTTATGGATTAATGTCATATAATACTGAATACTTCCTAATTTTCTCAAACATGTCCATAGGAGGGTGCTTGTGTGTGTTTTAAAGTCCAGGATCCAATTAAGGATGCTGTATTCCACGTATTCCATTTAGTTACACACCTCTTCAGTCTTCATCAATCCAAGACAGTCTTCCTGTTATCTTTCTCTTGCATGTATCTTTCTCTTGCATGGCACCAACATTACTGAAGAGTCTACACTGCTTGTGTTATAAAATGTCCCCAAATCTTGGTTGGTTTAACTATTTCCTTCTGATAATATTCAGACTAAACATTTTTGGCTAGAAACCGACCTTATATGCTGTTTGCTTGTCAGAAATATTTTCCTATGTCAATGATAAGTAATCTATGGGATATATGGGTGGTTATATGAAATCATACTAATATTCTCTTCCTTAAAGCTTTCACTAAATTGTTTTAGCAGCTATTGACCTAAATCAATATTTTGCCACTGAGATTGTCAAAAGTAATTTTCTGATCCTGTCATTATTTCTACATTTATTAGTCAACATTCTTCCGTATTTTTACCAGCCCTGTGAGCTCATTGATACATTCATTATCTTTCATATTATATACCATTAACCCTTGCATTCATTTTGATGTGTCAAGTGCCTCATGCTTGGTCAACAGGCACTCCCCCAAACTTGTGTCCACATGACATGCCACAATCATCCTTTCGCAGATTCTCACTTCACAATCCAACACAATCTTTTGACTTACCTTGCGCTGTCCCTGTGTAGCCCTGGGAATCAGACATTTCTTCAGTAAGCAGAGTCACGTTTAAAATATGGAATAGTATCTACGTATGGAGACCATAGTATTCTATTGCTGCTGCAGAAAGTTCTCACACATTTAGTGGCTTAAGAAACACAAATTTGTCATTTTTCAGTTCTGAAGGTAAGGAGTGTGAAATAGATTGCCCTAGGCCAATACTAAGGTATTTCCAGGCCTGCAACCCTCACTAAAGGCTGTAGGGAGAGGAGTGTGCTTTCTTTCCTTTCCCAGCACACAAGAGCTTCGTTAGCCTTGGCTTGTGGCCCCTTCCATTTTCACGGCCCCAGCAATGGCTGGTTGAGCCTTTCTCACATCACTTCTGCTTCCCCTTCATTCTTCAAATTCCTTGTGATTACACTGTGCCCAGCAGATAATTCAGGATCAGCAACTCTATTCCTCTCTTGCCATGTAATATATATTTGAAATAATGTGTTTTCTCATGGTATTATGTTGCACAATTCATAATCTGTTAAATTCTACTTATATAGAGTCTTAGGTTGTACTTTATTCCATTCTTTTAAATTTACACTTGCATGTAATATGCAAATATTAATTCAATTAAAAAATCAAACCTATTTCTTTGTAGAAATTCCCTTCTTTAACATAAGAAGCAATATAGTATATTCTTTGATCCTTATTTTTTTCATTTAATATATCCTGAATAACAAAACAAGATAAAACAGAATCACAAGTCCCAATCAGTGCACATAGATCTTCCTTGCACTTTTTTTTTTTTTTGGTACTGGGTATTAAACTCAGGACCTTGCAATTGCCGGGTAGGTGCTCATGCCACTGAGCTTATGTCACTGACCCCTTACCTAGTCTTTTAAAAATATTTTCATGAAATTTCATTGTGGGAATGCCTGATGGTTTGTTTGAAGACTCTCTTTTGAGTAGGGATTTAGGTGTTTTCTGTATGCTTTGTATTTGTTTAAGTATATTTTCAGAATGAATTCTTAGACATGAGAACTCTGGAGATAGATATTCTTGCCTGGAACATTTTAAAAAATTGATTAAATTTATTGGTACATTCTAGGTATACATAATGATCACATTCATCATAGGAAATTTGTACCTGTACATAGTATAGCTTGATTCTTTTATTTCCCCCATCCCCCTACCCTCCCTTCAGCTTCTCTTTCCCTCCCTATTTACAAAAGCTTTGTTTTCATTCTTTCTTGTTTCTTTTCTTTTCCCTTCCTTTCCCCTCCCTGGTTCCCCATCCCATTTGAAAGTTTTCTTCCTATTTCACAGTATCTATTATATATTTTGGTCCTTATTTACACTTTTGGTTTCTCACACCAGAGAAACAATGCAGCATTTACTTGTGTGTTCAATTTATTTCACTTAAATAGTGTGATCTCAAGGTGAATCCATTTATCAATGTTTCTCAAGTTCATCCTTCTTTATGGTTGAGTAGCACTCCATTGTAGGAAAAATCACATATTCTTTCTCCTTTCATCTGTTGATGGCCATTTGAGTTGTTTCCAAGACTCAGCTATTACAAACTATGTTGCTGTAAATATGGCTGTGCGTATATCACTGTGGTATGATGCTTTTAATTCTTTTGGTAAGATACCAAGAAGGGAAATAGTTGGGTCAAATGGGACCTCTAGTTCTAGTTTTTTGATGAATCTCCACACTGATTTCCACAGTGGTTGTACCAGTCTACACTCCCACCAAGACTGGAGAAGTGTTCCTTTCTCCCCACAACCCTGCCAGCAATTGTTATTGATTGATATGTTGATAATAACCATTCTTTCTTCAGTGAGATAGACTCTCAGCACTGTTAATTTCCATCTCTCAAATGATCAGTGATCTTGAACATTTTTTCATGTATTTGTTTTCTGTTTTTACTTCTTCTGAGAAGTGTCTATTCACTTCAGATGCCTAGTTTTGGATGATATTTTAAAATTTGCATTGTCTGCTTGTTTTTAGTTGGGTTTTTTTTTTTTTTTTGCACCGAGGATTGAACTCACAACTTCGTGCCTGTCAGACAGGCGCTTAAGTCACTGAGCCAAACTCCCAGCGCTGGTTTTTTGAGGCAGGGTTTTTATTTCTTTACATGTTCTAGATATTAGTCCTTTGTCTGAAAAAAAACATGAAAAGCTACAGTACTCTGAAAAAGGAGATTGAAGAGGATATCAGTAAATGAAAGTATAATCCTTGCTCCTGCATAGGAAGAATCAACATAGTAAAAATGGCCATACTTCCAAAATTTTTATACAGATTTAAAGGAATCTCAATGAAAATACTTTTAGCATACCTCACAGAACTAGAAAAAATATTCCTAAAATTCATTTAGAATCAGAAGACATCTCGAACAGCAAAATCAATTCTGGGTAATGAAAGCAAAACAGGGAGCATCACAATCTCAGACTTGAAATCATGCTACAGAGCTACTGTGATTAAAACTAGCATGGTACTGGCAAAATGTAGACATGAGGATCAATGGAACAGATTAGAAGATGTATACACAACTACAAACACATTCAGCCACCTTATCTTTGACAAAGGGGCTAAACATGTTCACTGGAAGAAAGATAACCTTTTTAATAAGTGATGCTGGAAAAATTGGCTTTACACATGCCAAAGACTAAAACTAGACCCATGTTTATCACCGTGCACTAAAGTCAAAATGGATCAAAGATCTAAATATTAAAATAGAAACACTAAATCGACTGGAAGACAAGGTAGGTAGAAACTTGAAGACATAGGGGTAGGCAAAGATTTCATGAATAAAATGCAAACTGCACAGGAAGTACTTCAAAGAATCAACAACTGGGATCTTATTTTATTAAAAAGTTTTTGAACTTCAGAAGAAATCACCAACAGTGTAAAGAAAATGCACAAAATGGGAAAATGTTTTAGTCAACTGTCCCCCTGATAAAGGACTTAAATCTAGAACATATAAATAATTGAAAAACATCAGGCTCCCCAAATTCAAAGACCCATTCCAAAAATGGGCATCTGAGATGAACACGTACTTCTCAGATGAAGAAATACAAATGGCAAATAAATGCATGAAGAAATGTTCAACATCACTGGTCATTCGAGAAATGCAAATTAAAACAACAGAGATTTCATCTCATTCCAGGAAGAATAGCTATTATAAAGAAACCAACCAAAAACAAATGGTGGGGCTGTGGGGAAAAAGGAACCTTCTCCACTGTTAGTGGAAGTATAGAGTGGTACAGCTTCTGTGGAAGTCAGTGTAGAGATTCCTCAAAAAACTAGGATTGGAGGTCCCATTCAACCCAGCTCTTCCCCTTCTGAGTATTTTCCCAGAAGCATCATACCACAACAATATATGTACACTCATATTTATAGTAGCACAATTTGTAATAGTTAAATCTTGGAAACAACCCAAATGTCCATCAACTGCCAAATGGATAAAAAATATCCGTTCTTTTTATACTTATGGTGTATTATACATCTATGAAGAAGGATAAACTTGAGGCTTTTATAGGTCAATGGATGAAACTAAAGACCATACTCATAAGTGAAATAAATCAAACTCACATGTGTAAATATTGCATTTTCTCCCTAGTGTAAAAAAAACTGAAAGAGTAATAAGATCCAAAATGTATAACAGATATTGTGAAAATGAAAGGAAAAGGAAGTACTCAAAAGGAAAGAACAACTGGGATAGGGGAAAGGAGAAAAAGAAGAAGAGAAAAGATTATATGTATATAGGTATGCATATATAGGTGTGTGTGTGTGTATATATATATATATATATATATATATATATGTATATATACACATATATATGATAGGCACTGTACTAGTAATCTTTGTAAGTTCACCAGAAATAGCAGTTTATGCTTTCATTGTTTGGTTGTTTGATCATTTTTTATACCTAAATCTTATAACCTGAACAACTATTTCTAAAATAACAATATGCAATATATTAACTAGTGTTAATTTCACACTGTTGCTTTTTTTGAAATTCTGTATCATTTCTATCTTTTGTTTTGTTTTGTTTTTAAATAAAATAAAAAATAATTTGAGGGGAAAAAATGCTCCCTAACCTTCAAGCCATCCCCTCCCTTTTAAGGAAATGGTTACAGAGAAAACTGGTCCCGGTACTGGGTTTACCTTCCTAGGTCCTCACCTTCCCTTTGATCCTGGCATGACAATTCTTCAAAGTCTTGTTGGCTCGTGGATGTATTCAAACATTCTGAAATGCTTTTCTAGTTATTTCAGCAAGAAAGTTGGTTCACACAACCTACTGCTCTATTATGCATTATTTTTTAGAAATATAAAACATGTTACTTAATTTAACAAAATCCTTAGCTCCTGTTCATATTTTTAGTGTTACATGTGAAAGAAAGAAAGGTCTATATTTCTAGAAAGTCTGTATTTCTAGAAAGAAAACTCTCACCCATTTCTCTGTTCTTAGGTCCTGGTTTTCTTTTGCCAGAAAAGTCTCCACCTCTTAGTTATGACTTTTCAGTTTACTCAACTCTGAAAGTTGCAAAGAGGTACATATAGCTGAACTGAGAATTCTCATCATGGCCTTTCCTTGCTCTCTGTTTAGCCTCTTGCTCCAATAGGGATTGAGGCAATCATGAAGATCTCTGTGCTTTCTTCTCCCGTCTTCAGCTTGGTCACATTTGCTGTTTATAACCTGTAGTCTAGCTTTTGAAAGTCACATTCCCATATGTTAAGAGTCAGACTGTAGTAGTATCTTGTTCTGATTAGTACTGAAATCCTCTGCTAAAGGAGGTGATAAGTCAAGAAAGACTGAGATTAATCCAATAATTAGAACATGTTGGAGAAGCTTTAACTTTTGGCCAAAGCTTGAGAAACAGCTGAGGCTTTGGACAAATTAGAATAATAGACTTCCCTCCAGGCAGCCATGGATTTCTGAACTATGCAAGAAAGTCTCTCCCAACTCTGAGGAGTTCTTCCAGTAATCTTCCTTTGCCCTCTTGGCAGAAGTGAACAGAGGTGCATTTCATGTGGCAGGAGATACTTCAAAGAAGTTTGTTTAGACTCAAAGAATGTGTGTTTGTTTTTATAACCTCCTGGGTCCTAGTTATGAGTTAGACAGGAAGCACACATTGTTTTTAGGCCTTCTGTAAGAACGCACCACAACTTCCAAGCCATAAAGCCTTCCCTTATTGCGTCATGCCACTTGGGTCTATAGTCATGCTTTTCATTTACCCAGGTAGCTGAGTGGCATCCTTATAAACTAATAAGCTAAATTTGGAAAGAAAAAAAAAAGGAGAAAAAGTTTTGCTTTTTGCATCCACATTCTCCTGAGATTTCTTTTGTTGAGTGTTGTCTTAATTAAAACGAGAATTCCAGATCCCTTTCTTAGTGATTTCTGGTTTTGCTTTATATTTGATTTAGTTTCATTTCCCCCTTTCTCTCTGCTGTTTAAAAATTAAGTTTATTTAAGTGCAAAGAATGCACTGTTTATTCAACCAAATGGTATCTTTATGTGGAAAAGAGGAGGAAAAAAAGTCATCCAGACTGCTTTCATTGCTACTCCCCTGTCTCAGCTTAACAGCTCTGCGGTTTGTTTTTTCTCTTTTGTGTGCATTTTTACTTCCAGCTGGGCTGCACACATAAAATTCTCTGTGGTGAGAAGCTTTGGTAAACTATGCTACTTAAACTTTCATTGAACAAACAACTGCTCATCTCCTAACCTTATAAAATAATACTGCAATGACTTCTTTTAAAAAAACTTTAACAACTGATTTTCCACCCACACACAAATTTGGGGGGTTCTATGTTTGTGGGAGTTTTGTTTTTTGAGGGGTAAAGAATGCCATCAATGTGGCAAAAATATTTTCTTTGTATTATGTGCACTGTGACAGCTTTTCATTTTGCTGTAAGATCTGCATACAAATACTTCTAGAGTTCTCAGGTCTTTGCAAATATTTTCTGTGAGTACTTGCTGATTCTTTTTAATTCTTGATAGTCTTTTGCAAAGAAAAAAATTTTGATTTTAATAAAGTACAAGTTATAAATTCTTTTTTTTTTCATAGATCATGTCCTTGATGCCAGATGTAAAACGTTATTGCCAAGCCCTAGGTCATGTAGATTTTCTCATATGTTATCTTCTAGGAATTTTACAGTTCTGTGTTTTACAGTTAGTTCTGTGATCCATTTTGAATTGATTTTAATGAAGTTTGTAAGGTCTGCTTCGACTCTCTTTTTAAAATAACAAAGATTTATATATATTTATGGTGGACAATTTGATATTTTGACCTATATACCTTTTGAGACAGTTAAATCAAGCTAATTAACATGCATTATCTCGTAATTTTTTTTTTTTTTTTTTTTTTTTTTTTTTTTTTTTTTTTTTTTTTTTTTTTTTTTTTTTTTTTTTTTTTTTTTTTTTGTGGCACTGGGGATTGAACTCACAACCTCGCGCCTGCCAGGGCAGGCGCTTAAGTCACTGAGCCAAACTCCCGGCCCTGGTTTTTTGAGGCAGGGTCGCACTATGTAGCTCAGGCCGGCCTTGCGCTCGCGTTGTAGCCCAAGCCGGCCTCGAACTCACAATATCTCGTACTTTTATAGTGAGCACACTTACATCTATTATGTTAGCAATTGTTAAGAATACAATGCATTGTGATTAACTGTAGTCACTAAGTGGTATGGTGGGGCTTTTGAACTTATTTCTTCTAACTTAAATCATGTATCTTTCGACCAAAAGCTCCCCAGTCTAGTCCCTGATAACCACCATTCTGCTTCTGATTCTATAAATTATCTGCTTCTATAAACACAATTCTCAGCTTCCATAAGTTTGTTGTTTTTAAATTCCACACATAAGTGAGATCATATGGTATTTGTCTTTCTGTGCCTGGTTTATTTCACTTCAGTAATGTCTTCTAAGTACATTCATGTTATTACCATGACAAGATTTCTTTCTTTGTAAGGCCAAATAATATTTCATTGCTGAATAATAAGGTTGAATAATATTTCATAAACTGACATTTTCATTATCAGTTTATCTGTTGACATACACTAAGGTTGAATTCACATCTTGACCATTGTGAACAGATTCATTTTTGTGCATGTGGTTGTTCCGTTTTTCCAGCATTAATTGTCTTTTTTTTCCCTTTGCCAAAGATCAGTTCACCATGTTTGCATGGTTCTATTTTTGAGTTCTCTGTTCTGTCTCATTTTTCTATTTAGCTATTCACTTACAATATCCCATATTCTTGATTACTGTAACTTTGCAGTAAGTCTTGAAGTCAAGAAGGGTCAGTCTTCCAATCTCATTCTTCTTAATACTATATTGGTTATTCTGGGTCTTTTGCCTCTCCAACTTTAGAATAAACCTTAGAATAAACCTTAGAATCAGTATGTTGATATTCATAGAACTTGTTGTGATTTTGCTGGAGATTGAATGGATTCTATAGGTCAAGTTGAGGAGAATTGTCATATGCACATTTTTGAGTTTTACATCATGAACATACTTATTTAGTACTTCTTTGTTCCTTTCTCCGGAGTTCAGTAGTTTTCCTTGTGTAGGTCATATACAGACTTCGCTAGATTTATGCCTAAGTATTTTATTTTGCAGAGGTGCTAATGTAAATAATATGTTTTTAATTTGAAGTTTTGCTTGTTTACTGTTGGGGTGTAGAAAAACAATTGACTTTTGTATATAAACCTTGTATCCTGCAGACTTGCTATAATTGCTTATTATTTCCATTTTGCTAATTATTTTGGATTAGCTACACAGATGATCATATCATCTGTAAACAAAGAAGTGTATTTCTTTATTCCTATCTGTATAAAATTTCCTTAATTTTCTCATCTTATTGCTTTGGCTGAAATTTCTAGTATAATGTTGAGAAGTAGTACTTGGAAGAAATATCCTTGCCGTGTTCCTAATCTTAATGGGAAAGTGTCCAGTTTCTCATCATTAAGAATATGTTAGCTTGGCCTTCTGCCTAAGATCAAGTGAAGAATACCTTAATTACATGCATAAATGTTGTTATAAATTGAGGTATTCTTTATCAAGATGACGAAGCTCTCCTCTATTCTTCATTTAATGAGACTTTTTAAAAATCACAAATGAACATTTGATCTTCTTTAATTTTTCTTTAAAAATAGCCTGAGATAAAATCCACATGCTAGGAAGTTCACACATGAACATGTATAATTCTGTATTACTTAGCACTTTGATAGAATTGTGAACAATCTTACTTTAGAACATTTCCTCGCTCCAAAGACACCCTGTCATCATTAGCTGTCACTCCCATTTTTGGTTCCCTTAATATGAGGCAACCGTAAATCTACTTTCTTTTTCTATGGATTTGCCTATTTTGGCTGCTTCATGTAAATACAGTTATACAATATGTTGTCATTTGTGTCTGGCTTCTTTAACTTAGCATAATGTTTTCAAGTGACGTCCATGTTGTAACATGTGTCAGTAGTTCACTTGTTAATACTAGCAGATACTCCTTTCCATGCATGGATATACCATACTTTATTGATTTATACATCAGTGACAATTTGGATTTTTGTCACTTTTTGGTTATTATGATAATGATACTATAATATCTATTCTTGAACAGGTTTCTTGGTGGAGATCTTTTATTTCATATCAATATATATCTGAAAATAAAATTGCTGAGTTGTATGGTAACTCTATGTTGCCATCACTGTTTGTCTGTTATTTCTATTATAACTATTGTAGTAGATGATAAGTGGTAGCTCATGATAACTTAAATTTGCATTTCTTTAGTAATTAATGGTGTTGAACAACTTTTCATGGGCTTATTTGCCACTTGTATGCTTTTGGAGAAATTTTTATTCCATTTGTCCATTTTAAAAGGAGATTATTATCAATTGAAGAAATTTTAATGCTCATATCTGGTACTCTAACTACTTTAAAGATAACAATATGCAATGTATTAACTATTGTTATTCTCTTATTATTTTGTTATGAAATTTTTTATCTTTTTTCATAAAATAAAACAAGACAAAACAAAAACGAAATGGGATTATTTGTTTTTCTTCCTCATTTTTATTAGTAATTTTTTCTAAATTTTCTCTTTCAAAAATCTTTCAAGATCTATGTTATATCTAGAGAAACTTCTGGTTTACAGTTATTACGACTTGTTAGTGCAATAATTTTACAGTTTTTAAAGTCTGTGTAACAGTACATCTACCCTCCTTGGTCATTTAATTGCTTTTTGTGGAGGAATGTCTCTGATTTTATGTAGTTTTTCTTGAAGAACATGGTTAAGACTTGTTGATGATATTTTATTGTTGCCTAGAAAAAAAGGAAATAGTTTCTTTTCCTGAGGAAAGAGTTGAATCATACTGGATTTCAGGTCTTCAGAGAAATGTTTGAGATGATTCTTGTATCTTTCCTGGGTCACAATTGAAACCTCCTTGGTGACAAATTAGATTTATACATTCCTCATGCAGGTGGAATGGAGAAAAGAGAGACTGGAATTTTTAATAATAATCATAAATAGCCTTATATGTGCAGCCTAATTCTTCTACTTAGAGTTTAGTGACCTAGGGCAAGTTAGTTAATCTTTTCATAAGTAAAATTGGGATAATTGTAATCACCTTATTATATTATTGTGAAGATTAAACTTTAAATGCTTGAAAAACTGCTATAAGGTGACTGAAAATAAATCATGAGTACTCAGTAGATATTCACTGTTTCCCATTTGTGTACAAGAAATTCTTATTAGCTTCCCTGTCCTGCTTGCTTTTGTCCTGTGATTCTTTGTATTTTAAACCCATTTTAAATCTGTAGTTTTTACAGTTTTTAAAGGATAATATAAAATTTGCAGATTAATCTAATCCTAACATAAATTCCCCAGAACTATTTTGTGATTCTCTTTCTATTCTAAGAAACACACACATTCAAACAATATCACCAACCACAACCATACCCAAATTGTTTTGTCATGAATACAAAGCAGTCCTCATCAGTGAACCATTCCTTGTTAAATTTTCAACATACTGCTTTGATCTCTCAGCCTCTTAGAGGCAGTTTCTTCTTGAAGTGATGTTCATATTCAAGCGTCTTCTGTGCCAGCTTTGATGGACTGAACAGCTGTTATCCACAGATTTCATTGCATCTCTGGTATAGGTCCACACTGTCTTAGATTCCACACCTTTTCTTTGTTAGGTTCCAGATTCATTTTTTACACAACACATCCACAGTAACACTTTTCAGAAAAGGTATGTAGTATAGATAGGCCAGACTGTTGTCTGGGGTTTGAAACTTACGTCTCCTACGACTTGGTTTGTTTTTTATCTAAAAGTCTATGTTTTTATGGAAAAGTCTTTGATATTCTAATTCCTGTTGTTGTAATTGCTGTTCCTGTTGTGGTTGCATCCCTCCCTTTTCTGAAGATTTTAGAATAGCTTAATGTTTCTTCCTTAATTTGTTAATGTATGATTTTATTTAAATTTTGAAAATACAGCTCTTTCTTATTTTAAGAGTATTTTTCCAACTTTATTGAGGCTTAATGGGTAAATAAAATTGTTTATGCTTAAAGAATGTAGTGTAGTATGTGGATATATATATATATATATATATATATGTATATAATGAAATCATTACCATAATTAAGCATCCAAATTTATTGTCTAGCATCTCATTTCTTTTGTGATATGAACACTTAAGATCTACTGTTTTAACAATTTTCAAGTACACAGTTCATTTTTATTGATCCAAGCCATCATGCTACACGGTTAGTTATCAGAATGTGTTCATCCAATTCAAATAAAACTTCATGCACTTTGACTTAACTTCTTCCCATTTTCTTTATACCCTGCCTGTCACACCATGTTTTATTCTCTACTTCTATGAGTTTGATTATTTTAGATTTGACATGGAAGTGAGACCATTCATCACTTGTCTTTGTGTCTGATACATTTCACTTAATGTAATATCCCCTAAATCCATATAGAGTTTACAGATAGTAGGATTTCTCTTTTAAAGGCCAAATAATATTCCATTGAGTGTACAAAGCACTTTTTCTTTATCCATTCATTCTTTGATGGACATTTAATGTATTTCCACACTTTGTTATTGTGAATAATACTGCAATGAATGTAGGAATGTTGATATCTGAGTCCTGATTTTAAATCTTTTGGGAAGGAGTACTGGAGTCACAAGACAGATCTATTTTGTTGTTTGTTTCTCAATACTGGGAACTGGATCCAGAACTTCTGCATGGTTACGCATCTTCAGCACTGTTTATTTTTTTAATTTTTTAATTTTTTTGGTACTGTGAATCAAACGCATGACCTCATGCTTGCCAGACAGGCACTATGCACTGAGCTGTATCCCCAGCCTTATTTTTTATTTTGAAACAGGGTCTTTCTAAGTTGCTAAGTTGCTTAGGCTGGGCCTCACCTTGTCAGTTTTCTGAGTCAGCCTCTCAGAGCGGAACATGTAGTGCTGTTTCTAATGCATGAACCCCCATATTGTTATGGTTATAAAGGTCTACATTTCCACTAACGATGAAAGAAGGTTTTCTGTTTTCCACATCTTCAACAACACTTATCTTTTGCCTTTTTAATAATTTTAGCATGTGTTGTTATTTCACTGCAGTTTAATTTGTGGGTTTTTTTTTTTTTTTTTTTTTTGGTAATCAGTAATGTTGAGTGCTTTTCATACACTTGTTAGTCATGTATATGTCTTCTTTTAAGAAATGACTCTGCAGGTCCTTCTCCCATTTAGTTTTGGAGCATTTATTTAGTTTGCTCTTGAGTTGTAGGAATTCCTTATATGTTTTGGATATTAACCCTCATCCCCTTATCAGATTTATAGTCTGTGAATGTTTTCTCACTTAAGTATAATTTCTCTTCACTTTGTTGGTCCCTTTGCTGTGCTTAAACTTCTTATTCTTTTTTTTTTTTCAGTACTAGGGAAAAACCCAAGATCTCATTCATGCTGGGCAAGAACTCTACCACTGAGCAACATTCCTAGTAGTTTTCAAAGTTTTGTTTTGAGTTAGGATCTTGTTAAGTCATTCAAGCTGGAATTTGAACTTGAGATTCTTTTGTTCTACTCTTCTGAGCAGCTGAATCTGAAATGAGTGAGAGAATTCTGAGGGGGACTAATGTCAATGTGTCTTTTACTATAATAATTTTTTAAATTTAAATGTTCACAAAGTCATTTTCCAGATCAATATAAAGCAGGGTTTTGTTCATTTATTTCATTGAGGAGTTAGTAGTGTTAAGTATTATGTTAGACTCTTTAGTCAGTTTTGAGTTGATTTTTTTTTTTTTGTATATGATGTGAGATAAGTATCCAGTTTTATTTTTTGTATGTTCAGACTAAGGGGTGTGTGAAGTTTTTGCTTTTGGGAGGAGTGGTAAGAGTCATAGTTACCTCTTCATAAATTCTTTCCTTTTTACTGATGCTCATTTTAAAAATGAAATCTTTCATTTTAGATTCATGGTCTTTGAAATTTTATGTGACAATTTTGAAAAAGTTTTCTTACTTTTAACAGTAAAATGCATTTCTTGTGGAGTTGATTATCATGTGTGATTATCTGTATTTTTATTTTATATTTGATTTTATTCAAATGGCTGATGATCTTGGCAGTTTGCTTATACTTATGGAAGATTCCTGTGCATCTGTTGAGATCCCAAAACACCACCTCCTTTCAATTCCTAAATTTTAGTTCTGTGCATGAGGGCAAGATGTACCTTTCATCTTAGCTCTCAGGTAGATCGTCTCAACTGGGAATGATTTTATTTTTCCTTAAAGATATTTGGTAACATCTGAAGACAATTTTGGTTTTCACCCATAGTATTGGTACTGGTGATGAGTATGTGGAAGCCAGAGATAGTGCTTGGCAACCTACATTCTAGAGCAAAATTATCCTGCTTAGACCATCAATAGTATCCATGTTCAGAGGCTGTGTTCTAGGGCACAGGGGTAGTAATCACAGGCAGGTTGATCATTTATTTTCAGTGTCAAATATGGAACATGTTTCTTTGGTACGCTAGCATTTAAGAGACTCAATCTTTTAAGGGCTCAGTGCTCGACTTCTTTGAAGGATGAATTTCTACTTTTATTCTGAGGAAAATGTCACCATTTTCAGCTTTTGGCACTGTGCATGGGAGCATGTAACTTGTGGTTTTGTCATTCTTGATTACCCATCTCCCAAATGTCTGCCCCAAGGTTTACCTCTCTACACGTGAAACTTTCTTACTTTGAACTTGGAGCTTCTTGGGTAACAGTCTGACCTCTCTTCATTGCTCTCAGTCGTTAAACTGCTGAGGAATGTTCTAGAAGAAAATGAACCCTGCTTCTTTCTTTCTCTTTCAGGTATTCCTGTCTTTAAGAGGCGTATATTCTTCTTGGTTTTCTGCTGTATAATAAAATACCTGACTGTCATTACTTAAGCACTAGGGACTAAAAAGAAAAGTCTGCCTGATTTAGAAAGGAGATTTTAGCAAGCCCAATGAGCCACAGTGAAAAAACCATAGTCTTCACTCAGCTCTGTCACACAGAGCTTTCCTCTTGAAATGGCTGAATACTGTTATCTTTCAATAAACTTTGGACTGGAAGGAAGAGTGGACATTTTGTTTTGGTTTGCATAATAAAGTACCACAGACTGGCACTTTCACAGATGTTTCAGTACCGACCAGTCACCTGCCTGCAGTCCCTGTCCAATCATAGCAAAGTACCACAAACTGAGTGACTTAAGCAATGGAGTTTGTTTTCATCTCTCTGGAGGCTACAATCTGAGATCAAGGTGCCAAGCAGCGTTTTTTTGTTGTGAGGGTTTGCTCTTTGGTTTATTGGTAGCTGTTGTCTACCTGTGTATGAGTGAGAACTTGAATGTCCTGCCTGTGTCCTCAGAAAGGGTGGAGGCTAAGGTAAAGGCACAGGACTGATTTGGCATGACTTCTGGGGAGATATTCTTGGATGAGGCTCAAATGAGAACGTAGGATAAAGTCAGAGTAAAGAGGTTGAACAAAGCAGAGCCCTTCGTTTTCAATTACATGAAATAGGATGAGGAAGATGTTTTCATGGTTTAGGGGGCTAGAGGTTCCTAGAGAACAAGATGGAAGGGCAAACTAGAGTATAGCAACTTCAGAAAATTGAATCTGGGCATTCCAGTGGGAACTGTGTGTGAGGAAGCAGTACTTTATAAATGCTCTAACTGGCTTGGCCAGTTAGAAATGGAAGTATATGGTGGGGTAAATAAGACCAGAGAGGTGGACAAGGGCCAGGTTCGAAGGGTCTTGTCTCTGGTCCTCTGTTGGCTCCTCCGCCATCTTATTTTGTATTCTTTATCCTACTCTATATTTTTACTTATTGAAAAATCAGTATTTATCCAAAATCCATTGCTTTAAATTCTAAGATTTTCCTCTAGATTGATTTTATAGGTAAATCAGATAACTGCCTTTTCTGCCACCATTTGTGTCCTGGAGATTAGGAGAGCGGCCGGAGGCAGGTGACTGGTCAGTACTGAAACATCTGTGAAAGTGCCAATCTACATTGACTTTGCCCCACTCATTAACAACCTGAGAAGCTTCCTCCAACACAGTAGAGTAATATTTTTGCCTTCACTTTAATTAAAGAGTCAGGAGTGTTATTTTTTTTCTTTTCTCAGCATTATAAAAAGCAGCACAACAATGAAGAATCCTATAAAATATTGTACCTTTTATTTACTTTTCAGGTCTTCAGGGTCAGCAAAATCAAATTCATTTGATCCCAAAAAGTTTTGACTTGAGTATGTGAAATTCTCTTCTCACCTTTTCTGGAAACTTTAATTTTTTCAGACCATGAATATACAAGAGATTATTGTGAAATTATCATTTGAATTTAGGACTAACAAGAGAGTGGCGGCTCTCAAGATATGAGGAAAGCATGAACCTTGCCTGTCACATTCCCTGTCCTTCTCTTGTAGGGCTCTTCAGGGTCTTAGCCTAACTTCTTGGTCTGGGCATTGCAGTATCCTGCCTTTCTTTATCTCCTTTCCCTATCACAGCAAGGATCAGATTCTTTCAAAGTGTGGTTCTTTCATGGGCAAAAAAAAAAAAAATGTTTCTGGTGAGGAGACTGCTATGATGTGGCTCTGTGTCTATTTGTCACCTAGGGGAGCAGACACATAACAGGCAATGTATCTGCATCAGGACCCAGTTTCTAGTACTTTCATTCATCTCTTTATTAAGAAGAAGTGACTGACCATCATTTATATGTCAGGCATTTTCTGAAAGCCTGTCTTTATCAGATAACTTCTCTCCATATTTCCCACTCCTCTTACAATTGCTGGAAAGAGAAAGTGAAATAGCTTATGTCAGTGCTGTCTAGTACATGGCATGATGAGGCCTCCACAAGGGCAGATGCTCCTTCCTTTTCTTCATTGTCTTTTGTAGACTGATGAATAAACATGAGTGGTGTCTTAGGAGAGTATGAAGTCAAAAGTTGCTGGTTTTTATTTTGCACCCACTGTGTACTGAACTTGCAGTTTTACACAACCTCTTTTTAACAGTACTGTCCCTACTTAAAAAGAAAATCATCCATACCAATCTAGACTGTGTACTTGAAAGAATGAGTGAGTTAATATGACTTTAGTTCTGATGCAAGGGTTGAGGGAGACAGGGTTGTCATCATTCTTCTCCCGGGGTGGGTTGCCTCAATCACTGTCCATGCCTGAGCCCTGGTGACTCTAACCTTCCATAGGAAGGAGAAGAAAGAAGTTGAGCCTTGGAAAGACTGAAAGGCAAGAGCTTTTTAGGTGGGAAGGCTGTAAGGTGCTGATTCACCTTGTTAAAGTTTTAGTGATTTTTGTTTTATAAGATATTTTTATAGCTGATTCAATACTATATTTTAAAATTGCTATTTTACAAGTGAATCTTGCCATTAGAGTTCAGCATAGGAAAAAGGAATGAAACATGTTTTTATGGAATGAAAATTAAACATCTTAGAGATGTTTTGTGTGGGTAAGAAAGATGCCAAATCAGTTGTATTGGTGTTATTAAAATCTAGTATCAAATTTTAAATTATGTATCTTTACATAGTGTATTGCATATATAATTAAGAAAAGGAAGACAACTACAAAGGTTCATTGGATTCTGGATCTTAGACATGGCAAATTCAATAATGTGGATTGTTTATTTACAAAGTTACAACAACATCTGTTATCAGACTTGAACTTTTTAAAAAAAAACTGTTATTTATAATTTCCTAATAAATTAATTTTGAGATTAGATTATAAAACATCCTGTACCCATCATAGTTATTTTATACTTACACTTTTTTATTTATTACCATTTATCCTACAAAATATTTGAGGAGTGGAAATAAATGGGATTCATTGATAAAAGAGCTTTGCTCTCTGAATAACTTCGGTCTCTTTTGGAGGAGACCACACGAGCACTTGCTAATACAAACTCCATTTAGTTTCATTTAAATTCATTTTTAGTCTTTGCAGTCAGTTGTTAGACAAACATGATTGTGTGATGTATATAATCAAAACTAAATATTCCATGTTTGTGAAAAAAATTCCATTGCTAAATGTGCTCAGAGGTTTCCCTGATTTAAGAATGAATGATCTGAAGATACGAAAATGGCAGAGTAAGGACCTTGGAAAGTCTTCTTTTTTAAATAAAATCATGAGAACTTTGGTAGAAATTACCAAATTAACTTTTCTTTGTAATACTGGAAAACCAGCAGTGTAGCAGTTACTGGTGGGGTCAGAAAGGAATTGGAACTTTTTCAAAAACTGATTCTCAGAGGACATTATTTGACCTGTATGATTGGGCTATGGTTTGGTTGGATGTCTCCCAAAGGCATAACTGTTGGCAAGTTTGGTCCTTTAAATGTTGCTACTAGGATACGTCTTGTAACCCTAAAAGGGATGGAACCTAGTGGGAAGTTCCTAAGGTTATTGGAGGTGTTTTCCTGAGACACTGTCAGACCTTGGTCTCTCAGTTTCTTTCCGATGCCTGGCTCTTGATGCTAACAGTTTCTCCAGCACATGCCCTTGCCATGATTGCCACCTCAATCAGACACCCAAACAAAATGGACCATCTAATTTTAGACTCAGACCTCCCTTTACTTCATGAGTATCCTGTATTTTGCTATAGTAGTATATAGGTATTTTGCTATAGTAACATGAAGCTGACTAGTATAGTTCGTTCCCAGAAAACATCACAGTGCAGGGCTTGTTTTCATTTGACCTAACTGAGAAATTACCCACTTCAACAATCTCCATGGGGGATTTGTCAAAATTGATCAGCAGAAATTTTTTAACATCAAAGTTGCCTAAGTGAAGACACTTGTGGAAAACTGCAGGCTAACTAGAAAACTTAAAAGAAAAATCTGGGTAGTGACATCTGCAAAGGATGTTTTGAAATGCTCTAACAAATTCATGGGAATTCAGAAAGCCACATGTAGCTGGAGGGCTCCAGGCATGCTCAGGGTGTACTCCAGGCCCATAAGCTGTTTCAACTTGCTAAATTTGAGGTCAACAAAGAAGTGAAGGCACAATTCTAAACTGGCTGGCTAAATGCTGGAAGTCTACCCTAGTATGCACACAGAATGACTTAGCAAAGTCTGGGAGAAATATTGCTTCCAGGTATTTAAGGAGATTGCTTCCTTATCATTAGTTTATCAGTCAAGTAACCAAGCAGGGATTTCAGTGTTATCCATAACAAAAAATGTAGAATTTACAGAACCACTTCAGAGAAGTTTCTCTCTGCCTCTGTCTCTATCTTTCTATCTCTGTGTGTCTGTCTTTGCTTCTGCCTCCACCTCTGTCTCTCTCTGTCTCACACACATACACACACACACATCTGCACACAAGTGCAAAGCAACAACAACAACAATAAACAGCAAGAACAACGAACTGAGGATAAAAAAGGATCTGAGTTTTGGAGTGGCTACATTTTTTAAATGCATAATTTCCCAACAAAAATATGTAATATGGAAAGATAAAGGACACATAAACTTTACAGAGGAAAACAAGCAATAGAGACTGTCTCTGAGGAACACCAAATATTGAACTTGCTAGAGAGGCTTTGAATTAGTTATTATAAGAAAGACAAAAGTCTGACCATGTCTGAAGAACTAAAGGAAGCTGGGTGTGACAGTGCATACCCATAATTCCAGTACTCTGGGAGGCTGAAGCAGGAAGATGACAAACTCAAACCCAGCCTGAGCAACTTAGCAAAACCCTGTCTTAAAATAAAAAGTAATTTTAAAAAAAGGCTGTGAATGTGGCTCAATGTTAATGCCTTGTGTTTTACCTCCAACTCAAACAAAAAACAAACAGTGCCCCCAACCCCCTAAACATATAAGAATTATGTCTCCTCAATACAGGATATCAATAAAAGGATACAAATAATAAAAAAGGAAATTTGGAATTGAGAAATAAAATAATAGAAATTAAAATCCACTAAAGAGTTCAGTGACATTTGAATTTTAAAAGATAAGAATCAGTACATTTGACGATAGGCCAAATGATATTACCCAGTCTGAACTATAGAAAGAAAAGAAGAACGAGGAAAATGAATATAAAGAGTGCCAATACATGCATAATGTGAATCCCAGAAAGACAAGAAAGAAGGAAAGAGCTGAAAGAATAACTTAAGAAATAATGGCATACAATTTATCAAATTTGATAAAACATTCATGCATCCAAGAAGCTCAGTGAACTCCAAGTAGGAAAAAAATTAAAGAATTTCCCAGCTAAATGCAACGTACACTGTCATAAACCAGAGATAAAGAAAGAATTTTGAAATCCTAGTATACAAAGGAGTCAAGATAAGATAAACATCTGATTTCTTATCGGAAATCATGGAGGTCAGAAGGTGATAGGATGACACAGCCAAAGTACTTAATTCTTAATAGAAACCATAGGTGAAGAACCGATGCTTCAAAACTTTCCAGGAAACTTTGGTATTCAGTTTTGTTGGAAGACAATGTAGCACTAGCACAAGAAGAGAAAGATCAAAGGAATAGGATGAAGAAAAAAAAACCCCTTACACTTATGGTTTATTGAGTTTCATCAAGAGTGCTGAGCAACTCAATGGAGAGAATAGCAAGCAGTCCTTCAATAGATAGCACTGGGCAGATGAATAACCACACATACAGAGATTAAATTCATGTTATACACCATGTGCAAAAATTAGCACAAAACAGACCAAACACCTGAATGAAATAACAAAAAGTATAAAACTATTTAAAAACATATGTGTCCATCTTTGTGATTTGGGATATCACTTTGAAAATATATAAAATCAAAGAAAAAAGAATTTGACTTCATCAAAACTAAAAATGTTTTGTATCCAGAGAACAATGTTGAAGAAGTGAAAAGACATCCTACACAGTGAAAAATTATATATCTGATAATAGGTCTAGTATTCAGAAAGTCTAAATAATGCTTACAACGAATTGCTGAGAGGAAGTAAAATATGTTAAGTGCTGTGGAATAGAGTTTAGTAGTTTCTCAAAATGCTAAACATTCAATTATTCTATAATCCAGAAATTCAATTTCTAAGTATATAACCAGGAAAAATCAGAACACATTTTAAAGAAAAAACATATTCATAAATGTTTGTACACTTAGTAGTAGTCAAAAAGCGGAATTAACCTAAATGATTATTATCCGATGACAATAAACATAATGTGGTATATTGGTCAGTGTTCTCATTTCTGAGAAGTAATACCTCACATACACAGCTTAACGTAGGAAGATTTATTTTTTCTTACACTTTGAGAGGGTTCAGTCTATGGTTCACTGGTCCCAAAGCAGAAACAACATGGTGAATGGGCTTGGTGAAGGAATGATGCTCATTTCATGGTAGCAGGAAACAAAGCATATTGAGAAGAAATATATGTTCCAGAGACATACTTGTAGTGATCCACCCTCAAGTAGGCCCCATCTTCTAACAGCATGTTCAGCTATGAATGTTCATGAATCAGTCCACTGATGAGTATATGGTGTCCTCATGATCCAGTCACCTTTCCATAGTCTTATAATCCAGTCAAGAGGATCATTAAGCTTAAATGTCACATGTGGTCACATATTATATCCAGTATATCCATACAGTGGCATAGTATTTGGCTACAAATCAGAATGGAGGAATGAATCTTGAAATTATGCTAAGTATAACACACACCCCAACATACCATATTATTCCATTTCTGTGAAATGTATGAAACATGCAAATCCATAGAAATAAGGAGATTGCTGATAACCTGGAAATTGGGTGAGGGAGTAATTGGCTCTTCATGGTTTTTGTTTGTGGTGATAAGAGTGCTCTAAAATTGCCTGTGGTGGAGGAGAAGAACAAGATGGTGGAACAGTAAGCAGCAGAATTAACAGCCTCCCTGACTGTTACCATCAAGATGTTGGAATATAGCAACATGGGGAAGACGAGAAGGAAGGAAGTGGGCGCTCTGGACCCAGGAAGAATCTAAAGCAAGAATTGAAGCCCACAGAAAGAGTAAAAAGAAGTACTTAAACAAAGAAGGGGGTAGCTGGTGGCACCTCTGCCTGGAGCCGGACCCACTGTGTGGAACCTGGGGACACATTATCAAGTTGCTGCAGCGATGGTGTTCCCGGAGGCCTCTGCTGAGAGAGGCAGCATTGGAGGAGCGTGGCAGTGAACAGAGGAAGCAGACCTGGAGAGCTGAACTGGCTGACAGTGAGTGTACAGAGGTTTTCACCCTCCCGCCAGAGAAAGAGACTGGCTGGGAGACATCTTGGAGTTGGGCTGGGGTCTCCTAGCTGGGCTCAGTCCCATGGAGGTTGCTCAGGCTGAGCTCTGCCTGCTATGCTTATCCTGGGGGCCACCTCGGAAGGTCCCTGCGGGTGATCGGCTTGGTCTGGAGACAGCGGCTCCGCGCGCACTCCAGGGGTGGTGGTGGAGAGTCCGTGGGTGACCGGGCCACCAGCCCAGGTTTGTGGGCGATGGCCCTGCCCCTTCCACACTGTACCAGTCATCGGGGAGCCAAGGTGGGCTGGGGAAAGGCAGCGGATAGCCCTGTAACAGCGCCCCCAGTGGCAACCATCAGATTTCCAAAATCAGCACTGGCTAGAAGAACTAGTCTCACTTTAGAGAAATTGTGAACAACGTGAGGAGTGCCTAGGTCCCCAGTACCCATTTGCCCAGAAGAATCCAGGAATATGTCAAGACAAAGATGCAAAAGGCAGTCTCTGGCCTCCAATCCAAACAGAGCAAGTCTAGGAGATGCAAACGCAGAAGAGATCGGGAGTCTCACACCTGAAGTTTCTAAGGTGATGGCAACTGAAGTAAAGAAACAACTTCAAGAGGCTATAAAAGAAATTAGAACAGAAATACTAACTCAACTAAAAGAAGAAATGAAAAACATGAGAGAAGAACTGCTAGGCAACTCTAAAGGAGACATAAATGAAAAAATGGGGCATAGGGAAACCTTGAATGAACAATGCAAAAAAGATTTAGAATACGTGAAACAGATTCAAAGAGATAACCAGGAAATCAAAATCTCCAATGAAAGTTGGCAAAACCACTTGAAAGAAACTAAAGATAGACTTTCAAACTTTGAAGATAGGTTTGCAGCTTGTGATCATGAAAGGAAAGATCTCTTAAAAATAACAAGGAACCGGGAAGTAACAATACAATGGCTGCAAGACAACCCAAAGAAACATAACTTAAGAATAAAAGGTGTGAGTGAAAAAGCAGGGGTCAGTACAAATGAAATTAAAAGCCTATTTACAAATATAATTTTAAATAACTTTCCAAGCATGGGAAAAGGAAGTGACTTTCAGATAAGTGAAGCATATAGAACTCCAGCTAGCCATAACCAAAATAAATCTACACCCAGACATATAGTAATCAAGATCCCAGAAATTCAGCAGATTATTAAAAGCTGTTAAAGAAAAGAAACAGATCACCTGTAAAGAAAAACCCATCAAAATCACAACAAACTTCTCAACACAAACCATCAGGTCAAGAAGAGCTTGGAGGTATTTCAAACCCTGAAAGAAAACAACTTCCAACCGAGATTGATGTACTCTGCAAAACTATCTTTCAAAATTAATGGAGAAACAAGATACTTCCACAACAAAGAACAACTGAAGGAATTTATGACCACCAAGCCAACCCTACAAAGAATACTGAAGGACATTTTAGAGAAAGATACAAAAGACCACAGCTCCAGAAACAGTGGCAGAGGGATATCACCAAGCAGGGCAGACAATTGAGTAGAGTGGAAAAGTGGGCAGCTAACTGCAGGAAAGTGGCGTGGTGAAGACGAGGCAGTACATGTTGGCCTTAACCACTAACGTAGATGGCCTCAATCCACCAATGGAAAGAAACACAGGCAGGGTGGATCAGGAGATAGGATCCACCAATATGCTTTATATAAGAAACACATTAAACTTGAAAGGGGGTCCATAGACTGAAAGTCAAAGGGGAGAGAACAATGCTGTATGTGACAGAGAACCAGAAAGAAGTGAGGGTAGCTTGCCCATTAGCTACATAGTGGACAAGAAAGATATGGCAGTTTTATGCTACTCAGCTATAAAGAAAAATAACCTCAAGCCTCTTGTAGGTAAATGGATACAACTTAAGATCATGTTCATGGATGAAATGGCCCAGAGCCACATGGGTGAGCATCATGTTATCTCCCTAGTACAAAAAAAAAAAAAAAAAAAAAAAAAAAAAAAAAAAAAAAAAAAAAAAAACTAAAGGAGTTAGTAGGATTCAAAATACACAATACATATTGTGAAAATGAAAGAGGAGGAAGTGTTAAAAAGGGCAGGCAGTGGCCACTGTTAATCTATCATTGGGATTTGAGTCCTGTATTGTTTTCATTGAGCTGTTTAGTTCGGTCTTATTCTACTTCGGTTTGCCTAATTTTATTATATTTGATGGCATAGACAGTTATTTCAAAGATAACAAAACACATTATGCTAGCCATTATTGATATATGATCACCTTGTTTTGAAACCCTACATTGCTTTCATTGTTTTGTTTTAAGTGATTTTATCCTATTTTTATTTGATTGTATTATGACTGATGATATAAGCAACTGCTTAGAAGATAACATGAGGCATTATAGTAATCAGTGTTGTTTTACTATGTATTGCTTCCATTGTTTTGTTTTTCATTGGTTTTATCCTGTACTATTTTGTTTGATTGTATTGTGCCTGATGATATGGGCAGTTATTTTGAAGATAACAAGAGGTATTATAAGGGGAAAGGATGAAAGAAGGAAGGGAAAAGGAAAAAGACTTAAATCTGTATATAGGTATACATAAGATAGCTAAAATGACTATGCTACTAAATGCATTAGTTATTGAAAAAGAACAGTTAATACTCTTATGACTGGATCAATTTTACATGTCTATATCTGTTAATCTAAACAATCCCTTTGAAGGTAACGATATGCAGTATTATAACCATTGTCAAATTCCAATCATCTCACTTTGTAAACCTTTAATGCTATTGTATTGGATTTGTTGCTGTTGTTGTTCGTTTGTCTCTTTTGCTTTTTATTTTTCTTTTCTGTGTCCTTTTTCTCTTAAACGAAAAAAATCAAAAAATAAAATAAAATAAAATTGCCTGTGGTAATGTTTGCATACTTTAAATGGGTGGATTATGCTATGTGACTATCAATATGCTATGAGAACTCTATTTCCGAGTTTCAGAGCCGGAATATCCAACTGCTCACCTCAGATTTCCTTGTGAGTACCTCAGTTGTCAGTATATTCAATTTGAATTTATAATCGCCTTCTTCTTCACTTGTCCTTAGTATTTCCTGTTTCAGTAACACTAACCAGTTCTCTCACTCCATTGCATGGTGCAGAAATGTGAGTCATTTTTTATGTTTTCTTCTTTTTAAAATAAGTTTGTTTTTCTTCCCAGGTGTTTTAGTTCATCTGCTGTTTCTATCACAGAACATCTGATGCTGGGTAATTTAAAAGACATAGAAGTTTATCCTGGTTTATGGTTCTGGAGGCTGGTGAATCCAAAGGCATGATTCACTGGTTGATCAGTGTTTGATGAGATGTTCGTGGTGGTTCAATTTATGGTAGGAAATGGAAGGATTTCTGGATGTGTTTGAGAGGGACAAAATATAAGGGGTGTCTTCCCTTTATAACTACCCACTCGCATTGCAACTGTTCTATCCTGAGAGAGTGAGAACTCTCTCACTTCTTGGAGAATTAAACTAGTGCCTTGGAAAAGGCATTAATTTCTTCACCCAGCCTAAGCTCTTATGCTTAACACACTACCTTTCAACAACATCACATTGACAGTAAAAGATTGGCATGGATTTAAAAGAGGAGGAGAGGACAGACCAAAGTGGAACCATAGCCCCAAGTATAGCTTTTAGCCATACTTATACACTTTCACACCACCATTGTAGTGAATCTGGGTTTTTTAAAGAATATCCTTACTAATGTTTCCATATCATTGCTTAGCACCTTCAAGTAGTTCTCCACATAGAATTTAGGGTTACTGTGCTTAAAATGGATTTTGTGATAACAATGCCAGATAGCATTTTTATATAATGACTTTGATTACAAATTCATTTCATTTAAAAAGACAACCTCAAGCTGGGCATGGTGGTGCATGCCTATAATCCCAGCACTTGTGAGGCTGAGGCAGGAGGATTGCTGTGAGTTTGAGACCAGCCTGGGCTATAAAGTGAGCTCAAGGCCAGCCTCAACTGCATAGTGAGACCCTGTCTCAAAAAGACAAAAGAAAAAAAAGTATCTCATCTTTTCTTTTTTAATTTTTTCCATTTTTTTTATAAAGCAGAGGAAGCCCTTCCTCAACAGAAGTCCTTCTAAGAAGTTCAATGTGATATAAGCAAAATTAGTTGCCCTGGTGAGGGGGTGAAACTTAGTCTTCTCTTGCTGGGCCCCTGTCTCAGATTCTAACCTGGATTCCAAATCTTGTAAGGAACACAGTTGAAATCCACTATATAATGTATCAAATATTGTTTTAATACAGTCATCTCCTGGGTTTGTTTTTCCACTTGCGTTAATGTTTTTTCGATAATACCTGTAGTTTGAAATTTTCTACATTTTTTTTAATCCCATTGATGCTGCCTCCATTTCTCTTTTTTCCTTGTGGATCCTTCATGTTGATTTATATTAATTTCCATTCCTTTCCTGGCCACCTGTACTGTGTTCATTTCTCCAGGGAGAATCACCTCAAGGGTTCTCCATGACAGTTTCCAGAAAAGTCCATCATTTGAGATGCACTTTTTTTCATTCAGTAAGATTAATAGTGCTTTTGGAAGCATTGACTGCTTAGCCTTTCACTGACCCTGTAAATGCTGCTGATCCACCCAACGAGATCATGTGGAGATGAGTGCATAAGTGTCAATGTCACATAAAGCTTCAGTGGATTCTTCCACCCAAATGACTTTTTTTAAAAGGCTCTAGCTTCCACTTCTTCAGTTTTCCCACATCTCCAAGTACTTGTCTCTCAAATGATGTGCTAAAAAATGTTCACAGCTGTGATCTCTCCTGGTGGGGAAAAAGGCCTGGTTTATAGTGCTTTCTTATTTCACTATATTGACATCTTGGTTAATTTCAAAACACTAATGTTGTTACTGAGCAGGGGGTGAGGGAGAGAACACTGTGGCACCACACATGGCATTCCACTACACTCATGGAAATAACCTCAAAATCGTAAGTGACAGTAAAATAACTAAAGAAGAGATGAGTTTTGAGGACTTACTCATTTTGACTATAACTTATTTAGCAGTAAGTTTATATAGTTGAACTCTTCATGTTGCCTGCATTTAACAACTATCTTACAAGATTCTTGAAGTGAAACACTTGGCTCTTGTGAACTGGAGGTAACGAAGGTGCAAGGGTTTTTTTCCCCTCCCTGAATGTTCAAGAACAGAATGAAGCCAAGATGGATGGCTGGTTTAACTTGGGTGCTGACTCTTACCAGTTCTTTGTAACTTTGATGGCTATGTTGAGAAGAATTTAAAAACTTTGCTGTACAAGAAGCTCTATAGTCTATTAGCAATGTTGATAATGGATTAAAAAGGAAGGCATAGTAGATTTTATTTTGCACATTTTTGTCCTTTTTATAAACATGTTTTCCCACCAAAGCACTAGAGAAACATAGAGGGGGCATATTTCACTCCTTTTTCACCTCTGTGCATCATTTGTTCATGACCCAGTATGGATCTGTACTCCTTCCAGGTTCCAGAAGTATCACCTTTTCCCCACCTTTTGGTGTAGATGCTGCATCCTAGAACCTACTTTCCATATCTAATCTTGGACCTCTGCCTGGGACCATGATGGTAGACCAAAGGGTTCCACTAAGAAACCTGACACTCTTGAGAGTCTTGGCACTGGATTCCATCACATTGCCTCTGAGACTTCTTGTCCTTGCTTCATACTCAATCCTGTTATAACACCTCCATCTCCTGTATTTGGCAGCTGAACTGAAAACCCTTCCCTGTTGCACAAACATCACCTTCTTATCAGTGCAAGAACATAAAGTCACTTCCACTTTAAAGTCATTTCCAAGCAGCACCAAGCTGGGTGATGAATCTTACACAGACTTTTATTGTCTTCAACTATAGTGCAGCTGCACAAACATCACCTTCTTGTCTGCATCCTGTTAAATGATACTATTTTACATAGAGATCCCCTTTCTGGCTAGCCAAGGTTGCCTATTGCCACTCCCTCCTTTTAGGATTCCCTCCCTCCTCCCGCCCATAGGAGAGAGTTTCATTGGCTATTCATAATCCAAGTTAGTCTTACTGAGATCACCTACATCCTATGTGCTCATCAGCCTTCTGTTACTATGACAGATACCTGAGATAATTAACCTATAAAAGAGAAAGCATTCACTTTGGCTCACTGTTTCATGAGCAAGTCCATGATCTATTGGCCCTGTTGTTTTGGGGCCTGTTGCAGTGCAAAACATTATGGTGGGGAGTATGTGGTGGAGCAAAGGTGCTTATCTCATAGTCAGGGAATGAAAAAAGGAAAGAAAAGAAAAGAAGAGAAAGAGAGAGTGCCCTGGGTTCTATAATCCCCTTTGAGGGCATAGACCTTCACTGATAGATCTCTCACCAGGCCCACATTTTAAAGCTACTTCCAAATAGCATCAATCTGGGGGATGAACCTTACATAAACCTTTATGGTTCTCAACTGTAGTATAGTACTTATATGCAGCTTATAATCAAGTGTTAGTTCTGGCATCTTCTATTCAATCAATACACTAAGAGGGTTGTTATAGTTTATAACTAGATGTCTCCCAAAGCTTCATGGGTTCATAGGTGGGGTTTTGGGAGGTGTGTATATCATGGGATGTGATACTTATTGATGTATTAGTCTACTGATGAGTTTATAGCTAAATGTGATGTTGGCAGTTGAAGCCTGGCCAGAAGAGGTAGGTCACTAAGGCATAACCTGGAAGGGTCTGTCTCCCTCCTTCTCCTTTTTTCTGCTTCTCACTACCGTGCCATGAACTGTTTCTCTCCTGCCATGTCCCTTTGCTATGGTGCCCTACCTTGGAGATAACTGACTATGGTCAAAATCCCCACAAAACTGTGAGCCCAAATAAGACTTTTTCCTCTGGAGTTGTGGATATTGGGTATTGTTACCCAGTGTTGAAAGAAGTAACTAAGACAAGAGTTAAAACCAGGTGGCTGTCAACTCAATTATAGTTTGTATAATTTGTCTAACCCTTACAATAAAATGTGGTGTCTTTTTACTGCTAAAGATGATCAGAAATATTAGAAACTCAGTGACCTCCTATGTTAGTAATTTTACCCTTACTGTGACAATATACCTGGGACTCACAATTTACAGGATGATAGATATACTTTGGCTCAGTTTCAGAGGGTTCAGTCCATAGTTTCCTGATTCCAAGGCAGAATCAGCATGGTGAGAGACTATGGAAAAAGAAAGCTGCTCAACCTATGCCAGCCAGGAAACAGAGAGAAAAGAAAATAGCCAGGAACAAGAACACGACTTCCAGGAACTCTCGGTGACCCACTTCCTTTCACCAGGCCCTGTCTCCAATAGCAAAATCAATTATGTTACTATAACAGATACCCAAGATAACCAACCTTTAAAAGAGAAAAAGTTTATTTTGGCTCACTGTTTTAGAGGCAAGTCCATGATCTATTGGCCCTTTGCTTTGGGGCCTGTTGCAAGGTGGAACATGCTATACTCATCAGTTCACTCATGAGTATAGCATCCCTGTGATCTAGTACCTTTTCAAAAGCCCTACTTCTGAACACAAGACTTTTGGGAGACATTTTAGATTTAAACTGCAACATTAATTGTACTTGATGTAATTTCTCCAACTTTTATAATAAAATATACCTTTTTATTGCCAGTAAAAGATGATCAAAAATATTAGAAACCAGGTTGACCTTCTAGTTGCTTTTAAAGATTAAATATGTATGAGAGAAACGTTAGTATTTTCAGCACAGTAAGATACTCAGTGGTTTCCTTTTCTTATGCTAACCCTTGGTTTAATTATACTACTAATCTCTATTAGTTCATCAAAAAGAACAGTTTGTGCTTATATTGCTTAATCAATTTTTCATGTCTATATCTTATAGTCTGAGCAACTACCTTTAAGATAACTGATAGGTTCTGCCCATGTTGGAACTCTGTGAGGCCCAGCATGACACCTGCCAACATGGTACTGGACCCAAAAATGACAGTGTGTCCCTCTAATACTGATTTCTGTGTTTTTCTATCAACCCTGAATTGAACTTTTTGCTTTTCATGCACAAGTCAGCATCTCCCCAATTAGCTGTCAATATGTCATTCTGCCGGCCCCTTCAAACTTCACCCCTGTCAAATCTAATAAAATCTGATGGCTTGTCTGCCTCAGAGAGATCTTGCACTCTTCTGAAACCCTCTCATGCCTGCAATAAACTCATTTTTCCTTTTCTCTGTCTCAGTTTGTCTACTGTGCCAAAAAAAACTAACATTTTTGGTGCCATGACTTAAATCAATGGCCGAGTGGCTCCTGGGGCTAACCCTGGTTTGAGCTCCCCTTGTCAACAAGCTGCCTCTTCACATAATCTTGCTGCCTTTTTCCTCTTTCTCTTATCTCTGATGCTGCTGTTACTAGCCTCCATCCAACACTGACCCACCTCAGTTCTCACAGGTGAGCACCTCTCACTCTGGGGTTCATGTCTCATAAATCTTGTGCCCTTGTCAGGGTTCCCCCATGTCATTCGGGACCATGTCTTTGGGACTCACCTTCGGTGATGACTGGCAGATGCAGGTATTGGGAATCTCTCTCACTTACACAATCCTAAGAAGGGTGATGACTCTCCAGGGTACTGTGGCTTGGCTTTTGTAGCCTCAGGCTCACCTCTAACTCAGCCACAATGGGAAATACTGCTTCCTGCCCCGCAGTAGACACACCATTTGGGTGTCTGTTAAGACACCTGGAGACTCTCAGTCTCAAAAAGACTATTAAACCTAAAAAGCTGCTTTTGCATTGCCAGACAGCTTGGCCACAATACAAGCTCGATAATGCCCTTCACTGGCCAGAGGGGGACTCCTTTCATTATAAAACCCTGCACAATCTAGACAATTTCTGCTATTGTAACAGCAAATGGTTAGAGATTCCCTATGCACTGGCCTATTTTGCTCTCAGGGCACATCCCTCCCTCATCAGGCATGTTGGGCAGCCCAAGCTTTTTTGGCTCACTCCACACCACTCAACCCCCACCTGGTAATCCCACTGATCTTACAGATGATGTTCCTTCCACCATCACCCCCCATATCCCTGAAAGACTTCCTGTTCTTCTCTGTTGCCATCTTCTCTCCCCTCCCCATCATCCCTTCTCCCTCCTGCTCCTCCTCCACCCAGCCATCACCAG
Organism: Dasyprocta punctata; assembly: GCA_004363535.1. Taxonomy (NCBI): domain Eukaryota; kingdom Metazoa; phylum Chordata; class Mammalia; order Rodentia; family Dasyproctidae; genus Dasyprocta; species Dasyprocta punctata. The sequence continues at coordinate 126,714 of RJWM01000857.1, read as the reverse complement.
TTCCCTGCCTGCTTGTCATACCTGATCTTGCTCCTCCCAACCTCCACCATCTTCTGACCCCTCCAGTTCTCTGCTGTCTTGTGTCCCTTCCTGCTTGCTGCCACCTTCCAGTCACATGCCGCTGGCACTATGTCTACCCCAACCATCTTTAGAGTGGCCCTTGCCCCATCATCTACCTCTCCACAAGGCACCAGGTCCTAAAGGCTTAGTCTGTGTTCATGTCCCTTTTACTCTCTCTGACTTATCCCAAATCTCCCATAGGCTAAGTTCCTTCTCAACAGACCCCCACAACTACACAAAAGAGCTCCAATTTATGACTAACTCCTAGGACTTCCTAATAGCTGTCTTTACTTTAATAACTGTCTTTGCTTTCATAGATGTGAAAGATTTTATTCTTTTCAATCCTTATTATAAAAGATCTCTGTTTATTGACCTACAAAAAGGTTCTAACTATTCTATTTACACTCACAAATGTAAAAACTATAAAAAATTATTATAATTCAAATTGACCAAATATATTTGATATACTCTGATTTTATAAGGTGTTTGTCTGTTAAACTGTATGTGTATATATGTCCAATCTATACAGATCATCTATACATGTTTCTTTGTTTGTCATACCCACAAACAACTGCTTTTTATTGGAGCTCAACAATTTTTTTTCTTTTCTATTTTTGGATCATTTGTTCAAAATTTAATATCGGTTCTAGATCTAAAAACATGCTTCTACTGAGTTGCCAGCTGGTCAAAATGATGCTCTAATTAGTTGTATAAATTTAATGTATACTGTTGTTTATGTATCATGATTTGAGAGACTCTCACTGTTCAAAAATACTATGTTAAATGCTGTGATTGGGTTTTAAATTAGCCATCATCAAAAGGTCAAATTTTATAAAGGTAATACAGTAAGCTTTTTTTAATAAAAGATGCTCTTGATACAAAACCAAATTTAAAGAATCAAGGTTTTCATTGTGATTAAATGTATTCATGCCTCCAGATTTACAGGTCTTCCAAAATGTAAAACAGGGATTATTTATGGTGATATACTTTTTTTTCAGATTCTGACCTCTGATTTTAACAAAAACTTATGTAATGTACATCCCACCAGAGGTCAACAAATTAAATAAAAGCTTTTGATGTATTAGATAGGGATGATTGACTAAAATGGGTATTTCATGTCAAAATGGAAATTCAGGTTGTTACAAAATGTCATAATTGTCATGCTACAATATTATGTATGGTTTTGATTTCAAATTTTCTGTGTAAAATATGCAATTGTTAACATCCTCCAGGAATTTAAATACTAGAATATCCATGATTAATAAAAAATAATAGTTCTATTTTATATTCTAAGTTACTTGATATTCAGATAAGATAATAATGTTAAGTTTACTGCCTTATTACACTATAATGTTATCAATCATCTCTTCTGGATGTTCAACAACTGAGGTTTGGAGACCAAAAACTAAAAAGATAAATGGGCTAGGAGAACAACCAACATTTTGACTTCAGTCCTCTGAGGTCATTGAAAACCCAGGATATAAAAGAACTTCTGCAGTGACATCTCGTAACTCTGTGGGTTCCTGGTCTTCTGAGCAAGGAGACTATGAGACCAGAGGAAAGTGATTCATGTGCCTAAAGAGAGTCACCAGGAGAAAAATATCTTCTAAGCTTTCACAAAATACAACTTGGTCAAGCAATGTCTGTGACTCATCCTGATAGCTGACACTGTCAAAAACAAAGAGGCTCTATGCATGGTTCTAAGACAAATCCTAAGGAGACTTAACTGACCTTGATAAATAGCAAGAGGTTAATTTTAATTAGTACAGGTCTTAATTTAACCTGGTTTTAAATATCCAGCAGAAAAATACAATCAAAAGGTATACAAAAAATGTCATAAGTTAGATATAAAAGGGGGAACCTGTGCCACGCTAGAAAAAAAAATGCTGCCACTTTGTTAATTAATCAGGTATTGTTGTGGATAAAGTAAAACTAATCCATAAATATATTGCCTGTAAAACTAGGGAGGCCTCTCACCAAGATTTTTCCATCTGGTCTTCCCTAGGAGACTAGGCCCCCTATCTTCGCCCCTTTGTGCGACCCCTTATACTACTTGTTACATTTTTTCCTATAGTTCTTTGTCTATTTAAACTTTTTTGGAAATTTCTTCAATCCAGGATTGAAGAAAATTTCTTGTCCTGGTCAACACCCCTGGCACCACTTCTATATGGGTGACAGCTGTCATCCTGACAACCATGCCAGTCCCTACCATGACAACCACAACCCCCTTGTTCAGCAAGAATGAGTCTAAGAGAGTCATCACCCCCTAACAACAAAAAGATGAGAATGATAGGTTTCACCCGTATGAAACTCTGTCAGGACTAGCATGGCACCTGTCCAACATGGTGCTGGATCCAAAAACAATAGCGTGCCCCTCCAATACTGATTTCCGTGTTCTTCTTCCAAGCCCAAATTGAACTTTCTGTTTTTCGTGTGTGTGCCAACATCTCCCCAATCAACTGTCCATACATCATTCTGCCTGCCCCTTCAAACTCCTCCCCCTGTCAAACCTAATAAAAGCTTGATAGCTTCTTTGTCTGTCTCAGAGGGATCTTGCACCCTTCTGCAGCCCTCCCGTGCCTGCAATAAAGGTCTTTTTCCTTTGTCTGCCTCTGTTTCTCTACCATGCCAAAAAAAATCTAATGATCACAATATGCAATATATTAACCATTGTTAATCTCCTATTATATTGTTTTGAAATTCTGCATCATTCTTTTTATTTTTTTCTCTTTAAAATTAAAAAAAAATTCCAGAAGTGTGTCTTTAAACTCACTCCTTATGTAACAAACTGTCTTTCCCCCTAAACTGGGTGAAAATGCAGTCAATAAGGGTAAACCAGAGGTTCTTAGACAGTGAAGAAGATCTAAAACAAACACACAGACTAAAAAAAAAAGCAAGTCCTGGAATCTCTGCTGCTGGCTCAAAGGGAAGCCTTGTGCATTTTAGCTTTATTCTGAAAATATCATTGACTTTATCATGTTTTTGGTTTATGAGGGCTAATCCTTAGATCCTGGGTCTGTCATAGACAGCATTCACTTGAAATAGATATTTTGAGAACAGAGATAAGAATAGGTGGACAGCCAGCCAGAAGAAGTCAAAAAAGGAGAAACAACATGAAAACGATACTTTAAAAATAATCATAGAAAATTATAGAAAGTAGAGAGGTCTTTTAAATGCTAATTTTGGGGAGCACACAACACTGAAATATTCCAGAAACTGGGGAAAGGTTGGATGGTGAGTTGAACAGTTATACTATATTTATAAGCTTGCTTTTATGTTAGATCCAAGTTCTTAGTTTTCGAATGCTGGGGGTAGGGAGGTAAAGAGCATAAGATATAAAATTTCCTGAAGAAAACCAGAACAAAGGTAAAGAAGATGGAATGTAACTGCTCCACCAACATGATATGCAGGAAATGCCCCAAAAGAGAGAGGATGGAAGCAACTTCTGCTTCTTATGTGCTATTTACTTGAAGTATGTTTTATCTTAAATACATCCTTCTGTGAGCTGCTTTCATTATCCTCATTAGGAGATTATGAGAACACTCACTTAGTTAAAATTCTTGCCTTTCATTCCCTCAAGACTCATCAAATACTGGATTAATGTGGAGAGGTAAATAATATTGCAGAAGAATTTTTTTTTCTTTACTGAATCACAGGGAATGTTACTTTTAAAAATGTTCTTAGGAGAGAAAAGGTCTTTTCACAGTGGTAACGCTTCATATTTTAGAAGAAAATGTGCATTTAATTAAAATTCCATGACAATCATTGTATATTATTTAAATACCAAATGATTATTAAAATCACATTTAATTGTGTCTAAAAAATATAACAGATATGTACCCACGAAACAGCTGTTAAACATCACCAAAATTTTCTTGATCAGCTTTTTTTTCTTTTCTCAAGCATTTCCTTGTTACAATCAGCCTGGTTTTAAGGAATGTTTCCTATACACACACACACAAACACACCCTACATACATAGGACACAAATCCCATTGATGTAATGACAAGAAATTTTCTGGAATTGAATGGCAATTTTGTGAGGATGACCAATAATTTGAAAATAATAGCAAAATAAACCCTAGGGTTTTTTTTTTCATTTTTGCATGCCTATCTTTACTAGGATGTGCCATACTGCATCAAAACCACCTCAATTTAAAATACGTGGCATGCTGAAAGTGGAAAAGAAGAGGTATTTAGTCTCTGGATGGAGCTGAATATAATCACTACAAGTGCTCTGTTCAGTATGTTTTAAAGGGTGTTGGGGATGCTGATTCTGCCACTGCACAACTGTGGTTATATTCTGCCCAAACTGCACATTCCCTTGGAGCATTTGTCTATCCAAGATTCCCTTTCTAAATGACCAACTAAGTTAAGAACTCCATGAGGGAGAGGGTTTTGTGTTGGCAAAGATCTCAAGCTATTCATCAGAGTGAACAGGGTGATTCAGGGATTGCAAAGGAAGCCATTGTCACTTCCAGATTGGTAGGCAAAATTGCAGAGGACAAAATTAGATTTTTCCACCTTTTTTTCTACTTTTTGATGGGTCTCACTGATGCTGTGGCTTCTCCGGTTGCCAGTGATCTTGACTAGATTCTAAAAGTACTTAATAGTCAAACACTCTCTGAACTAGTACTCCACTTAGTTGATTTGTCCCTGAGAAGTCTGCTGCTCTATAGTTATTTTCTTTTCTGCTCCCCACCCAACCCCTGTTCATTAGCATTTAGTTAAATGGAAAACTTTAAAATAATTCATACTCATAAATAAACTTACCAGAAGTTGTCTAGAATTACGAAGTAGGCTACACAAATACATCTCTCCTTTCCTTCTCTGCTCTCTCTGTATTCCCCTCCTCCTTCCTTGCTTTTCTATGTCTCTGGTTTTTTGTTTTAGACAAAAAGCCCAGGTAAGACTGTGATGTCAGCACAAGTGTCCAATTCCTCTCCTTCCAGATCCCCATTAAAATGACCGATAGATATAAAACTAAGGAGGCAACACTGTGCCAGTGCTGACGCTTGGGAAGGTTGCAGTGTGCCACCAAATCCCCATGAACTTCTGAGAGAAGAAAATGAATTGGGAGAAAAGCAAACTCGTGCCTCAGCCTTAGTGGAAGAGGAGCCATGTGTAGACAAAGTAAGCAGAGAAACGCAGGCAGAGACCTGCTAATAGCCCTCGGGTTAAAGGAGCAAGGGCTGCACACGAGGTTAGACCATGCGGGGGTCAGGAGAACATCTGGATTCCTTCAGTGTGTTTGAAAAGCGTGTGGGTTCTGGGGAGGGGGTGGGGGCAGCTAGAGGAGCAGGCCTCCGCTCAGCACGGCCAGGGCCAGGCAGCCGCGCGGGTGACTGGGACGGGAGGGGTAGAGATGATGAATGTATTTTGTGCTCCAAGTTTCAAATGCTCCCAAGTTTATTTATTTCCTAAGCCTAGATTCTTGGAAGAATTACCAGGCCCAATTCATGATGTGTGAACATTTTCATGATTGCTGGTTTAAAAATTAGCTTATTAAAAAGATTATAGGAGTTTATACCCCAGGAAGCCGCGAACTGCTGTGCCCCCTTCACCAGTTCTCACCAATGGCAGACAAAAGGGATTTTTAAAAAAGAGAATTGACCTCCCCACCCCTAAAAAGGAAATAAAGGAAACAGAGCTTTTGCAAAAGGGAAAGGAAACAAAGGTTGCAGGGAACAGAGAGGCATGGCAAGGGAAGGGCATAAAATAAAAAATAAAAGAATTAAGATGTGACATATATGTATAAATTCCCCATGATAAATGTAACCAATATACACTACTAACACGTATCGATAAAAAATGTAAAAAAAGAAAAACTCCATAAACTAAAAGAGACAACTTGTATTTGTTTAGTTTGTATTTAAGTATTAATAAAATTGAATTTCCTGGTCTTCTAATGTCCTCTGAACCTGTGAATGTATTGCTTTCCTAAATTGCCTTTACCCATTTTTTCCATTTTGGGCAACGCATATTTCATAGTGATTTGTGAGATTCCTACTTAGGAGTGAAGATAACAACTTTGAGAAACATGTAATTCTGGCTCTTTACTTTCACCTTTTAAGGCAGAGAAAAGTTGATTTTTAGGGACCGAGGACTCTTATTCACATCCAAGACAGCAAACCCAATAGTGCAAATTTATATTATTATCTGCTGTCTTTGATCATTTCCCTGGGTCTGATTATTTTAGGTGGCAATGCAATACCATGAGATTTTGTGTTAGGGCTTTTTGTTGTTGTTGTTATTGTTGCTTTTATTTTTTGGACATAGAGATCTGGATGTATGTAGTACAGTGGCAAAATTTTCTGAATCTCAAACCAGCTTGCCTTGTGTCATACAGGGGACAAACAGCACACTCTTCTTCCAGAGAGTAGTATCTCAGAAGAATAGTATTATTTCTCTAACGGTGTTAACAAAGACTGTAATTCGCTTCATCTTTGTACCTTGCCCCCCGTGGACTAGCAAAGTATCCCGGGATGGGTGCTTGATCTGTGAAACTGCTGGGTAAGTTTTAAGAGATGGAGGAGCACGACCCTAAGCCACAAGGATAAATGAGCAGAGAGCCAAGGGCCCCTCAAAAGGAGAGGATTCTGGCAGCGAGAAAGCAAAGGTAAACATTCCCTATTTTATAGCTTCGCTTCAGGAGACTTGAGTTCCAGGCCAGGCAAAGCTAATTCCACACTAAAGCAAATATAACCTGTCATGTTCAAGAAGGGTTCATAGACGCCAGCTGCAGCCCACCACCGCTTGATTTTCTTCACGGCCACGCTCCACATGGCTGGTCCCTGTCCCTGCAGCCTGACTGAGCACATTCTGGACTCTGCCTGCAGTGAGATCCGTAATTTGGTTGTTTTTTTTTTTTTTTTTAAGTGAGCTGATCTCTTCCTATAATTTCATTCTCAGAAATGAAAAAAAAAAAAAAAAGTCATGCATACAGGCTACCTGGATGCCTTACTCTTTACTCACTACTAATGCAAAAGTTCTACATATCCTCCCGCCCTTCTGAGCTAGAGGAGGGCTGAATGCATGCCTGGGGCGGCCCTCCCAGCCCATTTGAAGACCCTAATGAAGCAGACTGCTTTCAGAGCTGTAGCGGCTTGCAATTGAATTCCACTTTCTAATGGCTTCCCCTAAATCTGCCATCAGATGACTTTATTGACTTTCAGATCATAATTAACCGACACTTTTCGTAGTATTTTGACTTTTTTTTTTTTTCCATTCTGTGTTTGAATGTCTGGATCCAACCAAAGTCATGATCCCGACAGCTATTTAATGACCAGACACCATTCAATGAATTCTGTTTCCTCTTGTCATTTATGAAAGAAATACTGTGCGGTTGGGGTAGGGGTGGGGGCAGCCTGAAGTGTTTTCCAGAACCACTTGATGTCTAAAAAGGTAAATAGGAAAGCAGCCCCTCTATGAATAATTGACACTGTTTGTGACGTTTTTATTACTTTTCAATTAGGGGAGGTGATAGAACATTCGGTTACATGGTCTTTGTTTCATTAGAAGCACATGCTGGTTAGAGGTGTAGAGGAAGAAGGCTAAATCAGTTGCCACCTTTTCCTTTTCACTTGTTGGCAGACTGAGATAAAATCCGTGATAAATGAGCAATTAGACAAAGATCTCATTGTTTTTTCAAAGGCGATGTGTTCTCTTCAGCTTCCCCCATCATTTAAATTTGATTCCAGACTGTCCCGTGCTCTGCCTGAGTTGGGGAAGGCTCATTGACTAGACACTGCACTTAACTGGTGTATGCGTACACACAAACACACACTCGTGCGTGCGTGCACGCGCTCTCTGCTGCACAGTGTGCCTGCCTTTTGTAGAGCATTCTTTGCGCCATGGAACAGTCAGATTTAAGAGCCTCATCTTGCACCTAGGGGATACATATAAATCAATTAACGAGCAAAGCAGTCTTTATTGGGCAGAGACTCGAGTCCCATTTTGCTGAGGGGAGATTGGCAGCCCAGAGGAAATTAAGATCAGTTCAACACAAGGACTAATTGCCCACATGTCACTTAAAGCCAATTAACATCTTTCCCTCTTAACACAGGGTCCTGTTCTCTGGTCCTTATTCCTAATCATCACAACATGTTCCCAGCAATCTCCGTCCCACCTTGTCCCACTGTTGAGGAGCTCTTATTTGAAATGCTTGGGGCCAGCAGTGTTTTGGATTTCGGATTTTTTAGTTTTAAAGTATTTGAACACACATAAGAATGGGGATGGAACCCAAACCTAACTTCAAAATTCGTTTGTTTCAATATATACTTTATACACATAGCCTGAATATCTATCTATCTATCTATCTATCTATCATCTAAATCACTAAGCCCAGATTGGGCTTGAACTTTTGATTTTCCTGCCTCAGCCTCCCAGGATTATAAGTATGCATCACCACGCCTGGCTTTTATACAATATTTTTAGGTTACTGTGTTTTGACTGCGACCTGTCACATGAGATCAGACGTAGAATTTCCCAGGTGGCATCATGTTGGTGCTCAAAAAAGTTTAGATTTTGGAACATTACAGATTCTATGTTATCAGACTAGTAATGTGCAACCTGTACCTTCTTTGTAAGGTATGTGCGTGAGGGGGGGCGCATGTGTGTGTATGTTAAAGTGTGTAGTATGATGCATGATGTGGTTTGGAGTAACTTTTAAGTACAGTAATACAAATTCCAAGCAATAATAGTAAGAAAGATAATCACGACTTCATGCTTGCTGATGACACATGCACAGGATTTGGGGTCCCAGAAGTATGGAGGTGCCTTTGGGGACCCAACCAGAGAGCTCACCTCGGTCCCCTGCTCCACACTGGCAGGGATATAGCTGAGCCCGGAACACTGGGGGACTCCTCAGGCTTAGGCCCTAGTCGGTCCCTACACGGTGACCCTATCAGCCAGGCAGGCCTGGGCTCTAGGGTCACACACGTAGACCCCACTGCCACTCTGGTTCGGATTATCTCACAGCTCCAGCAACTTCCACTCAGAATGGAATTCCAAGCACACCTCTAGGGGGCTTGGTTTGGAGTTCGGAGGAGGCTGGTAACTGGTTGAAAATGTCTTTCCCAGTTTGTGGCTCTCTCTGTTCTCTATCTAAACAAGAAACTGGAGAAGCTTCCAGGAGTTGGTGGGGAGGAGCAGGGCCGACAGGACAGGCATGGGTAGTGAAGGGCTGGGCGCTGTGCTTCCGTTCTCCCTCAGCCGGAGGCGCAGAGGGTTGAGGATCAGCTGGTGGATCCAGAGGCTGGCTGATTGAGGATGAGGCCACCCCTGCCATGGCCAGTAGCTACAGCTGGGCAGAGAGGTCTGGAGGTGTGCCCAGTGTGTGATGCAGAAGCTGCTGGCTGTGATCATTTAAAAGGCAAAACCTGAATTATTCCATGATCAGAATGTGAGTTCACACCCAATCCCCGGAGCTGGGAAGGGGTGGGTGGAAGTCTGCCCAGACTTGCTAGGGCTGTAGCTGTGGCCCCTGCAAAACTCAGGCCATTCTCTTACAGTTAGAATGCAGGCTTGTTATGAAGAGAGGTGGTGCATGGTCATAACAGAGTTCTAACTCAGTTTTGTCAGCACACACCTGTGATCCCAGCACTCTGGGAGATTGAGGCAGGAGGATCAGGAGTTTGAACTTAGTCTAGATAATTTAACAAAATTGAGCCACAAAATTTAAAAAGAATAAAGAAAGGTGAGGAAGGGATATATAGCTTAGTTACAAAGGCCCTGGGTCAAACCAAACCAAACCAAACCACAACAAGAGGTCTGCATGCTGCCTGTCCTTCGAGAGACCAAGACTGTGAATGCTAATTCTTGTTAAGAGCCAGTTCCCAAAACTCTTCTGGGAAGTTGATCTGCAGTCTCATCCCAAAGAAGCACTGGGGTGTGAACTTTATAACTTTGGTGAAGTTCTGAACTTCCGTGGAACTATAGGATTTTGGGAAAGATCTTTCAGATTTTCCAACCTCGACTTTCCCTTCCACAAAATGGGAACATGGTGCTTACTTAAGAGGTTTGCTGGGTGGGTGGAAACAGGGACCATTGTCCTCAGCACAGTGATGGTAATCACAGTCTGGGCTCCGGGAAGGTAGCTGTTGGAGATGTTGACATTAACTGTATTACTAGATCCACTGGGGGTAAAGAGGAAATGGCAGCGCCTCATGGTCACTGGGGCCAGCAGTGTGCTGGGCTTCAGGGACAAAGACCCACTGGATGTTACTCGTCCCAGCAGCTGCAGAACCCCAGGCATTTTGCTCTGGGACAAAGGAGACCCTTGGGTTGACGTCACCTTGCCCCTGCGCACACTGCTTTCCCAGGTGTCCCATCTCTCAAAATTCCTCCTTCACCTCACCAATATGTGCACTGTGATTTTTTTCACTCTTCAAGGCTGGGCTGAGCAACCTCCTTGAATTCCCACATCACTTACCTTGTGCACCTCCATCCACACACCTGACCCCTGGCTGGGAATGCTCTGCTCCTAGGTCTATCTTCCCTCTAGGCCATGAACTCCTGCAGGCTCATATTTATCCTCTTACTCTTATATCAGGCCTGACTGCGCTAGGCTCTCAATGAATGTTTGTTAAATTGACCACTTACAAGTCCAATTATTTAAATGCAGGATGACCAGAAGTGGATATTTTCCCAGTACTTTGATAAAATAATACAACAGGAAATATTAAAGCTACAATTTTATCAAAGTTATTCAATAAATCAGGCATGGTGGTACGCGCCTTTAATCCCAGCACTCGGGAGGCAGAGGTAGGAGGAGCGTTGTGAGTTCGAGGCCGGCTTGGGCTACAACGCGAGTGCAAGGCCGGCCTGAGTGACACAGTGCGACCCTGCCTCAAAAAACTAGGGCTAGGAGTTTGGCTCAGTGGCTTAAGTGCCTGTCTGGCAGGTGCGAGGCTGTGAGCTCAATCCCCGGTGCCGCAAAAAAAAAAAAAAAAAAAAAAAAAAAAAAAAAAAAAGTTATTCAATACAAGGATTGACTGGTTGAAATGACACCTTCCAGAGCAACACTTGGGGTAAACTGTTAAGGGGTTAAGCTAAGTTGAACTCAAAAATGTAGTTTTAAAACCCACATTCCTCCCTTCCTTTATCTGTAAAATAGAAATGAAAAAAATCAGCACAGATATTATTGCCTTGTTCACAGACTGTGTTTCTCCACATCTACTTAACTCCAGCTGTATTCCTACGTGTTCGTAAAGAAACAGGACACACTGACTGAATGTGGCCCCAAGCACATTTAATTAAAAGTCAGATTTCCAACCAACACATTTGGTTTCCCATGGTTTTCAGGCATTAGAAAATATCCTATTCTTTGGAAAAAAAAACAAAAAAACACCTAAAGAAGTATATAACTAAGAAAAAATAGTACCTCCTTTTCTACCATCTCCCAAGTCTCAATTCCTAAAAGCAATGACCACTCTTAATCTGGTGTGTATCTTTTTGGATCATTGTTGTTCAATTAAAGCTTTCTGTGACGACTGACATGTTCTCAAACTGTGCTGTGTAATGTATGATACCTAAAAGCCTCTGTCTTTTCTCTGAAGGTGTAAGCCTGTGTGTTTAGCATAAATGCACAGAGTTTTTAAAATCGTATTTTATTTATATTGTTTGAACAGGAATGCCTGCAAACTATTAGCAGCAGGGATTGCTGACTTCCCTCCCCGGGGTTTGTTTGTGGTACTGAGCAGTGGTTTTGTCATTTTGTCCTAGGACCACAGGGGACATACTATGAAAGATGTGCATGAACAGGTGGGAGGCAGAAAGTGGAATTCATGGTAGTTATGTTGTGACCTTTCATTCCTTTTTTTCTTTTAAAACTCTTAGCACAAAGAAATAGTCAGGTGGCAGAAGAATTTCCTTACTGAAATTGCTTTTGAGTATGAGTGACATTCTTTAAGAAGGTTATAGAATTATTTTCTTGAGTGCTTATTAAAAAGTCTCATAGAAACCTTAATAATCTGGTTTAAACATTAGTCATGCCTATAGTGGGGCCAGGGGATGGGCTACATGGTGGCTTCTCCCAGCCTGATTCTGACAGACCCTGTATTCCATTCACAGATCCTCGCAAGACTTTTGGGAAAGTATTATCTTCCCTCTTTTGGACAACAGTATATTGGTAAATAACTCCATATTAGATTTTGATTGTTCACAAAATGCACAGGAAGAGGTAACATAGTGTGGATTGTCAGAGCAAAAACATGGGTGGACATAGCTCTGCCTCCTAAGAGGTGGGTTGAGATATTGCGTGCCCCCATGAAGTTAGGCCTGGCACTTGAGGCCCATCTTTATGCACATTGGCTGTCCTGTTAGTCACATTTCCTGGTCAATTGCTCAGCTGTTTCACTGTGGTTGTGATAATGGGTTCGGTGCTGGGCTCAGAGTTCACATGGGTCCGTAAGCACAGGTAGTAGGACAAACGTGAGCTTAGAAACACACACCATTCCCCGCAAGGACGTCTGAGGACAGAATATGGTGGAGACACAGAGCAGAATGCTCTTCCAGTTTGCACCAAAACCCAAATCCGAGTATTCATTTGAATGTAAAGGGTAGCAGTGACCATGTCGTGGAATCCAAACTTGCCCTTTCCCAATCCATCGTGAATTAAAGATTAAAGAGCATAAATTAAAGAACTTTTAAGAAACAGATGTATTGAAACCCTAACATCACTTTTCCTTAATCACAATTGCAAAATATCCTGAATGCACATGAGAGTTCTCTGGGGGTTCTCATCAGAGCAAGCAGGAGAAACAGGATGGAAGTTGACTGTGCATCCCAGTGGGTGGGTGGGTCATGTCCCTTTGGTGCCCTGACAAGTGGCCTCTGGGGCAGTGACCCTTTAGCGATGATAATTTATCTGTGGAACTCAGCCTAGAGGACTGTGGCAGCTCAGTGCCTCGCTAGCTGAACACAGGACCCTTGGATATTTGTAGATACTCTTTCAGGATCCACCACAGCTTCTCTGCATTTTAACAAGACCTTGTGTGGCTGGTATGCACATCAACATCTGAGGAGCACTATCTCAGAGTCTGGGCTTTATCTCCTGCAGGATCCTGATGTGCAAAGCCCGTTTTGCCTCTAAGGACCTGGATTACAGAATGTATCTTGCAATCTTTCTGATCTAAATCAATTTTTCTTTCTGTACACCTACAAGAGCCGGCATTTATAAAGCATCCCATTTCTCCGCCTCGCTCAAAGTTTTCCGCCTGGAGATTTGCTGTGGGAAGCCAGGTGGCTGTGTTGGAGACACAGATTTGCTGTAAGTTGATTACCATCTATGGTTCTGAAAAATTAAGTGGAAACATCTGTTGTAAGGTCAAGATGAATTTAGTTGACACTCAGGATAGATCCCTGAAATCAACACAGCACGGGGCCAGAGCTTCCTTGTTCGGGGCTGTCTTTACAGAGTGACTCTGCCAAGCTGACCATGGATATTAATCATATCCCTGCTTCGGAGATTTCACACACTATGTGCAAAAGCGCAGAGAGCCTGCAAATGTGTGGTGGGTTGCACAACTTTGCATACAGGGTGTGGTACAGCGGGAGAGACACACGGTCTCTGGATTTGAGTTCTCTGTATTGTTTCCTGGGAAAACGCACATATTTGTTGCAGTCTCAGAAATTGTTTTCATTTCCAAATAAATGACTGTCACCTGGAATTTGACAGAGTACCTTTATGCCCCTGGTTCCTAAGAATATCCTTAGCATGCTTGGATACCACCCTGAGCCTATGGAATCAGATGTCTGCCGCTGAGTCCTGGACACCTGTATGTATCTGTGGCCCTACAGGTGTCCCTGCCACATGGGCACAGTGCACCATCTGGGACCACACCAGGGTGATTTACAGTTCTGGAGCATTGTGCTAAGGAGGATTCTGCCAACTGACTGTCTTTGACACAAAAGACAAACTCTAAGATGGGAGCAGGTGTTTTCTGACTTTTTGAGGACCTGTGTCTTAGTTCTCAGTTAAAATGCATGTGCAGGAAGTTGACCCAATCTATGAAACAAAACAAAACACACTGACATTAAAATGAAAGTTTGATTTGGTGCTTTGTATAACACACACACACTCACAAGTTGCTGAGAATGTGATAAAGGGAGAAGGTTGATGGGATGTATTGGCTGTGAAAAATCTTTAATGCATTATTCTGATGGAGTATGAAATCTCAGTTGGTTACCGGTCAATACATGCATAGCACTATGTTTTTTTTTGTTGCTGATTTTTTTTGTTGTTGTACTTTGTTGTTGTTGTTGTTCTTGTTGTTCTTTAGGGTGATATCAGAGATTGGATCCCAGGTCTTTGCACTGGTCTGCACCCCCAGTCTTTTTTTTTGGCGGGGGGAACTGAGGCTCAAACTCATGACCTTGCACTTGCCAGGCAGGCGCTTATGTGGCTGAGTTAAACCCTTGGCCCTACATCCCCAGTCTTTAACATTTATGATTTTTAGAAGTTTGCAACAGGATGTCACTAAATTGTTCAGTCTGGGTTGGTTTGAAATTGTGATCTTCCTGCCTTAGTCTCCCAGAGTGCTGGGATTACAGGCGTGCACCTCTATATCCAGCTAGCACTGTGCTCTTGTGATATGTTAGCACATGCTCCTGATAATGCTGAAGAGATGACAATTTGGTGAGAGTCTCATTTGTATCAGACATGTGGATGCAAACAACCATTCAGGAGTGAACTGCAAAAATAGAGGGAGTGCATTGGATGGGCCTTTCAGACACCACCTGGTGCTTGGCAGAGACAACTGAGCTGAGATATGGTTCTTACTTTCTGCTTGTCCACCCTAATTTCGCATTTCACTTCTGATGGCTAGTTTGGATTTAGCAGTAGAGCATGAAGCTTTCTTCTATGATTATTACTTTTTATTATGCAAAACTTTACATAAAGTTCTATGTAAAAATTTTCAAACCTATACTTCCAACCAGAATTCTTTCTCCAAATAAATCCATGTAAGTTTTAGAATGACTGCCATTCCCTGAACATGGTTATCTTTCTTAATGGTTTTCCTGCCTCTCCAGTGGTTTACAATGGTTAGTCTTCCTTCTAGAGGGTGGATGTTGGAGATTGCACCCCATGTTGGTAGTAACTACAGTCCTTGATGATGGATATGCATGCACCTGCCATTACCATGCTCCTGGTTGCACTGTTCTACACACATAGACACTTATGTTAGACCCTCAGAAATCAACTCCTGGCTTGTTCTCTCACATCGCTCTTGGATGCAAAACTGTGCCTGCTGGGCTGGATCTCCTCCAAGCTCCAGCAGCTGGGTCAAGCTGCCTACCACCTGTCCTACCCCAGGAGGGAAGTACTGGCTTAAGGTCCTGCCCCCTCCCCAGTCCCACTGTCTTCAAGCTCTTCAGTCCCCTCAATTAGTTGAGTCACGCCTGGCTGTGTTCCAAGGAAGAGAGAGAGAGGTTGAATTTCCTTTGCAGGACTCTGAGCCTGTGACCAGCCTTGCATGCCAAGGACCCTTGTGATAATCTAACTTATAACCCAAGAAGCTTATCTGATCCCTCAGAAGAACTCCTTATAAGTTAATTCATACTCATTACTGCTGTGACACCCTCCTGCAGTCTAAATGATGTAATAATCATCAACATTCCCATTTTGTAGGTAAGAAAATTATTTAAAATTTTTCCAGCACTAATCACTGCTTAAAGTTTATTTTACTACATTTCACATCACAGCTGAGTCTTAGCCGTGCAAAGCAGTCATTTTTACTAGGTGAGAGACACCACCCAAATGGGGCTCTTTTCTCCAACTTGGGGCATACATTGTATAATTAATAACAAACATTTTGGGTATGCACAGTTCTATTCATTCCAAAGATTCCCAAAGCACTTTTACAAGCTGAACTTGGGCTAAATATCCCCATTACCTCACCCAGCTCTGAAATGTAGCAACCTCTGGGGGAAACTATGGCAGCTGCTTAACGATGCGCAGACATACTGTCCCGCGGCGTGAACACGGGGGCTGCCAGGCTCAGAGCTCTTTTATTTTGTGTGGCCAGAGATGCAGATCAGGAAAGCAGAATCAGGCCACTGCCATGAAGCATGAACACACGCATATGAGTGTGCCCTTCATGGGCCTTAGGAGAATGAAGTACTCACCCAAGGCCAACATCCCAGCCAAGCAACTCTTTGGGAGCGCTGGCTTAGGAAGGGAAAGAACTGGACCACAATATGCTTCTGGGAAATAGCCTAGCAGGGTAGCACTTTGTAAAATTTCTTGGATAGTGGAAGTTAAATGCACCCAGTTGGTGATAGGGAGAGGGATCATTTCACTGTGCCCCTCCGAATCTGTCCTATAACCTAGCACTCTGCTCAGGTCCTTTAGAAGTTGGCCTTGTTGGTGTCCCTCCTGGGGGATCCCCTGCACTCTGGCCCCTGGGTTTTAGTCAGTGGCTGAAGGTCATTGATGCTGGGATGTCTATTTCCCCTATGGCAATATTCCTCCTCCAAAGCCTCCAGTCCCTTAAGGGGCATTCTAATGCAGCCTCAGTTGCTCTGTTTCCTGAACACTCCCTCTCCTTATCTCTTAGATCTGAGGGTGACAAGGTTTCTGTAATGTCACCAGTCCCAGAGGCATCATCAACATCCCTTATCAGTTTCCCTTAATTGGTCCGTACTCCATATCCCTCCCTTATCTTTTTTTTCTTTCATTTTTTACAGTACTGGGTATTAAACTCATGCCCTTCACACTGAGCTATATCCCCAACTCATATATATCTTTTTAAAATTTTGATACAAGGTCCTGTTACATTGCCTATGTGGAACTTGAATTTATGATCCTTGTTTTTCAGTCCTTTTCAGTGCTGGAATTATAGGCATTGGTCACAATACCTGCTCCCAAGTCACCTTAGGTAAAGACTCCATTCATTATTCCCTACAAATGTGCCGAGTGTGCTACCATTTGAGACCTGATGATTCATGAGTAGGCATCATGAAGTATCTGTATCTACATTTATAGTTAAGTTTGATGAGCATCTATTCACCTTGGGCCAGATAAAAGTTACATGTTTTGCATGTTCATCTTATTTAGTCTGTCTTCATTAAGCACGTATTTAGATCAGGTTGCCATACCAGCCATAATTCTAGGCTTTGAAGCACTAGGACTCAAAGCACAGGATGACTTTAGAAATTTGTGGAGATTAAGATATGGATGCTCTGCAACTTACAGTAGTGTAATGTCCCTGATGAACTCACATTGTAAATATCATGAGTCAAAAATACATTTAGTACATGTAACATACTGAGCACCATACCTTAGCAACCTCCCACTGTGGAACCTTGGTTGTGTGTCTTTGTGACGTGGTGGCTTTAGCTTGCTGCCGTTTCCCAACACTATGAAAGCATGTGGAATCACATAATGCTCTTTGGGAAAAGAGCAAAATTCAAGAGTCTATGTACAATTTCTATGGCAAGACTATGGTTTTCACATCATTGTGAGGCAAGTGTCACCATGGTAATGTAAATTGGGAATTTTCTTTATGCTGAAGGGAATCAGAAGTTAGACTATGAATGTATACTGTACTCAGCTTTATACACAAAGGCTGGGTGCGAACTTGCCTTATAGCCTAAAAGGAGAGCTATAATCTCATGGGGCAGTAAGAGAAGACTTCTGTGAAGTGGCACCATGAAATAGAATTTAAAGAACTGAGGAAATTGGTCTTGTATCTGGGAATGTGTAAGTAGAATTATTGTTTCTGTCTAATAGATTAAAAAGAGGGCTTGAAGAGTTGAGTGACTTGCTGAAGGTCTTATAAGTAAAATTGAATAGATTCAGGCTTAACTTATGAGAGCCAAATAGAGATCTTCCTAGTCAAATAATTTAGTAGGTGGATAGTAGGTGTGAATAAATATTTATTGAATGAATGAATGAACCTCGAAGCCTGGTTCACAACTAATCATATCAACAATAACTGATTTTGTGGTCATAACTAATCCAAATGCTTTCTTCCTGTGAAGCAAAGTTAGGAGTTTTTGATTATGCAAAAGGCCGGCAATATTTGTTATGAAAAATTGGCTTAATACTAGAAAATTAAGTGTTATGAAGCACTATATCAGTAGATCTTTAAAAAATCAATAATCATCTCAATAACATACAAAAGGAAAAATTTAAGATACATTCACGATAAAACTTCCTGTAAGTCAAGCATAGAGCTTTCATAGCCTGATGAAAGACGTATAGTACAAACTCATAATCAAAGTAAATATTACAAATTAGTGGTTCTTAATCAAAGGTGGAAAGTTTTTATTGTAACATGGTGTCTTAGTTACTTTTTACTCATTGCCAAGACAAAATATCTGATGCCCAAAATTAGGAAAGGAAGGGTTTATTTCTTACAGTTTCGCAGGAGTTTCAGTCCATACTCAGTTGGCTCCAAGGCAGCATGGTGTGGCTGGGCTGCCATTCATGGCAGCTGCCAAACAGCAAAATGCACTGGCGAGAGAGAGAGAGAGAGAGAGAGAGAGAGAGAGAGAGAGAGAAAGAGAAAGAGAGAGAGAAGAGAGAGACAGAGACAGAGAGAGCAGAAGGAACAAGAGGAAGACCTGCCTCCTTTACACTGTATCTCAGCTCCACTCCTGGGCAGGTGCAGCACTCACATCACCAATCCCAGTGCTAGACAACAAAAAAGTCACAAGTGCCAGACTCAGCCACATCAAAAGTATATGAGGACTTGGGGGTACATAGTATCACCCCATACACATGGTGAGCAAAGTAAGGTTTTCTCCTATTCAATCTTTTTTTTAAGCACAATTACAGTCCAACACAATAAAACAAGAAAAAGGAGAAAAAAGCATATCAACTGGAAATTAAGAAATAAATGTGCTTTTGCAGACCATAAGATAGTCTCCTGAGAATCTCAAAATGTCTACAAGAAAGCTTCTAAAACTAATATGAAAATTTAGTAAGGTATGATACAAAGTGAACTTTAAAAAAATAAAACTATTGGAAGATATAAAATTTAAAGAATCATTTATGATAAGAACACAGGAGTTAATTAATACCTAATAATCAATACAAAATATGTACAAGATATGTATGTTTAAAAACTTAAAAATATTGATAAATAAAATCAAACTCAATTTTTTAAAATGGGGAGCTATATCATGCTCATGATTGCAAATATTTATTTTGATATGTCAGTTCACCCAAAATTAATATATGGCTTCAATAGAATGGCAAAGGACTAAATGGAAAATCAAAGGATTTACTAGGACCAAAACAACATTGGATGAGAACAAAATTGAAGTATTCATGCCAACTGATTTCAAAATTCAATATAAAATATGATAATCAAGATAGTAAGGATATATTAATAGACAGACGGTCAATGGAATAGAATGAAAATCCCCATAAAGGCTTGTTTTATAGGATGCAAAACAAAACAAAACAAAAACCCCAAACTTTCACATATTGTTTGTTAGGAACTAAACAACTCAGTAAATAATGAGTAAAAGATATGAATAGTCACTTTACCAAGGAAGATTTACAGATGACAAATAAACACATGGGATAACATCCTGTATCATTAATTTTAGGTAAAATTAAATTAAAATGAAAATAATTCAATGTATCATTTGGTCCAGAAGAAATTAAAATAAAAGGACACTACCAAATGCCCAACAACAATATAGACAACTGCGACTCTCATTCATTGTTGATGGCATTGCCAACTGCTACAATCACTTTGGTAAATGGCTCAGCAGTTTCCTATAAAAGCAAATATTTTCTAATTTGTGAAAGAGAAATGACCTGAGGCGAATCCTCTTAGACACTGTCCACTGTGCAGTATCACTGCCACAACCTACTATTCATATGGATTTAAAGTGGGGTCAGCTGCTCTAGGATGCAGACTTGAACATCCGATTGCACACTTGGGCTTCAGCATAAACTCACTTGGAGAACAAGTTGAATGTTTTCTGTGATTGCCTCAGAATGCTTCCAGTGCTAAAAGTATGATGGCTGACCCCATAACGGATGGGTATCTACACCAAGGGATTCATTTTCACTGGAAGTCATCTTCTATGTGCAGACCAGGACCAGACAGTCTTTGCCTTTGTGGTACTGGGGTTCAAACCCAGGACCTTGGGCATGCTGGGTAAGCATTCTAACACTGAGCTACATCCCCAGCCTTCGCCTTGCCTTCTCCTTCAAGGAGATGCGGGATTGGGCATGGAGAGGAGTATGTAACATTCTTTTCTACATATCTATGGAAAAACCACATCCATGGGAAAACTTGCCCAAGAAATTTCTCACCCTCAACATCACAGAGAGGCCCCTTACAGGAAGTCATGGATGCATGTGGACATGAAGAGCAACTGAAGCCTTACAAGAAGCTGCTCCCTTGACTACAAAGTCCGTAAATAGATCAGTTGATGCTGTCTACAGGTTGCATATGGGAAAAGATACAGGACCCACTGCATGACCAGACTACAATGAGCCAAGGTGTTGGGCACCACCATCATCTCAGCATGCCTATGGCTGATCCTCCAACAGCTGAGCTCATTCCCCACCCTACGCTGCACAGTATGGGGCCTCTGCCCACCCAAACCAGCCTAGCGTCAGTGCACCCTGCCCTTCCCACCTTTGATTCCCATTTGAGGATATTCAGTCAGGCAACACAGAAAACCAGGGCCAGGGGTTGGGACGGAGGCCAGTGGCACAGTTGAAGTGCCTGTTACTCCCCTATCCAGCTTAGATACCAGGCCCCACTGCCACACCACTCAACCAGGCCCTGTGACCACCATTTATAGAGTAGGGTGGTGGAGCCTGGATGGGTCCATCCTACCCAGGACACCCTGCAGTGCAAGCTTCCTGCAGGATTGGCAGTGGGGACAAGTACGAGATGAGCAGAGTTTGCACTCTGGTGTGACCAGGCTATCCCTCTGGGCACAACTGGGAACAGCAGGGCCCCTGAGTGATTCTTCACCTTTGTCTTGAGAAACCTGTGTCTGAAATGAGCCAGGACACATGAGGGTAAGGACAGAGAGAAGCTGTAAACACGTGGGTAGTGGATGGTGATGCTATCATGCCCACAAGAAAGTGTGTGGGGAGGTCAAATCACACTCCCCACAGCTGATACAGAGCAGGAGGTCCTGAGGTCTATGAACCCCTGACAGTGCAGGGGATGGTGGAAGACAGAGTGAGCAGTAAGCACATCCTTCTGGACGTGCACACCCATTCCAAGGTGTAGCTACACCCAGGTAAGCAGCAGGGGTTCTGCTTAGGAGGATCTCTGTACTCCATGACCTTCAAGCATGTCTTCAAGGTGGTCACTGAGCTGCACATCCTGCCAGGAACCACCCAGGAGACCAGAGGAGGAGGAGATGCCCCTACCTGCAGGTCTGCTCTCCCCCCAGCTAGAGGAACTGGATTGTTTTAGCAAAAAATGGGTTGCTCCCTTAGGACTGTCCTTCTCTCCTGTAGTTCATTGTCCTATAGTCCAGGTTTATTGGGCAGGGACTGGAGGAGCTGCTTCTGCAGAAATAAACAAACAGTGTATGCACAAAAATAAATATGCTAATTTATTATGTTACAGACAAGAGTTAAATAAAAGACTTTGCTTTATTGCTCTAACTGTTGCAAGGAAGTATCAAACTTTATAAGGACAGGACTCTCAATCCTTAAAATTCTTTTTTGACCCTTGGAAAAAAACTCCAAAACGCAACCCTTAAGAAAAACCAGAGCCTATAAGACTTATAGGAAGGGAGCACTCAGGAGGCTGAGGCAGGAGGATTGTTGTGAGTTTGAGACCAGCCTGGGCTACAAAGTGAGTTCAAGGCCAGCCTGAACTGCATAGTGAGACCCTGTCTCAAAAAATAGGGCTGGGGATTTAGCTCAGTGGTGTAAGTGCCTGCCTGGCAGGCACAAGGTTGTGAGTTCGATCCTCAGTACCAAAGGAAGAAAAAATAAAAAAGACTTATAGAAAGGGAGCAAATGACAGTCAGTGGAAATGGAGCCATGTTGGCAGCTGTGGTGCTGGATTTTCTCGCTGGGACTTAAGGCCCAACGTCCATGCCTGTGTGAGAACATAACTGTGAGATAACCACCCCAATGATGTCCACAAGATGGCTTACCTGGGTGGCTTCTCTGCCTCTGCGATCACTGTGGGGCTCACTCCTGTGTATATGTTCTACTGGAGTAGGCTGGATTGGAAAGGTTTCAGAAGCTTCTCTTCACCTCTGAGGCCTTGAGCTGACTGAAATGGGGCTGCATGGGCCTTTCTCTAGGGCCTCCCTGCAGCGTCTGGTGGCCTCACTGTTACAAAAGACTAAGTTCAGTCAATGTGTGAAGGTTACACAGGAAGAATTCCAGGAGGCCTGACTCATTGGGGCCAGGCATATAGCAGTCTCCATATACTGCCGTGTCAAAGAACAGTGAGGTCACTCAGATAAATAGATGACAAGGTTACCAACGGTGGTACTCACAACAGAGCGTCAGCACGCAGGATTCTACAGGAAGCTGAAGTCACGTCCACTGCCGCAGTTCGTGGTGCTCTCAGAGGCCGTGGTCTGCCATTCTATGTTGCACTTCCGGTGAGGCCCGGTCTGGGGTAGGATGTCCGAAGCATTGCTGAGGCCTGTGCTTTCACCAGTGTGAGAACAGGGAGACCATGCTTTGATAGAGAGAGACAAATCACTGTGGAGGGAGGGCACACAAACAGGGGAGATGACACTGTCACACTGATCCTCAGGACAGTATCCAGCTCTACTTGCACCCAGATATTGGTGCCACTGCTGCTGTTAGAGGCCTGTCTGAGCCTCTAACACTGATCACTGATCAGGGAAACCGAGTGCTTTAGAAGGACCCAGAGTCAGGGCATCATTTCCTCTTCACCTTTCAAATCATATCTTAGCCCTGACCTCCAGAGAGTCTGTGACCGGGTCTGAGAGGACCCCAGAAGAGGAGATGGGAACCTCAACACACCCTAGTAGGCTCTTGAGTCCTTCTTGGAAATAATTTCAAGACGTATTAGTGAGAGGCACAGGCATATTTATGAGGCAGAATCAAAGAATACACATTAAAAAAAGAAAGAGTGCAAATGTTTGACAGGTAAGATGAATTATGGTCTGGGACTGAGGGGTATTCATTTATGTGGTCTTCATTTGAGATTTTTTTTCTTCTGCAGTACTCAGGATAGAACCCAGGGGAATTTAATCACTGGTCTACACTCTAGCATCCCATGGCTTTTTTATATTACTTTGAGACAGAGTCTTGCTAAGTTGCCCAGTAGAACTCAAACTTGTGATTTTCCTGCTTCAGCCTCCCTAAGTGCTAGGATTACAGACATGTGCCACCATGCCTACCTTTATTTTTGAGTTCCTTGTTTATCGGCTGTCATTTCCTTAAAGCCAAGTTTCCCATTAGTGGACTAAAACAAAAACTGGTTTTATCAAGTATAAAATACAAACCGTTTATACACATTTGAAGCTTAGAGATATGACATCCAGTTAACAGTACTGTTTCTTTGAGAATGATCCTTAGAATTTACGAGTTTATACTATTAGAAGTTGCACTTACTATGTGATTAAGACTCTTAGAAATTTAGGAGTGAGGAGTCTGAAAGAAAAACAAAGGCCCGGAGTGTAAGAGGCATTGTAACCTTGGGTAATTGTGTTTTAAAACTGCAGTTTCTGCAAACTTATAGTTCTAAATTATAATTTCCATGCCTCTTTTCTATCCTACCTCAGCAGTACCATCACACACTTCTGCCAGCAATGTACGAATATTTCAGTTCCTCCTTGTCCTTGCTGGGACCTGGTATGATTAGTTATTCCAGACTTCACTGTCACACCGCGGTCCTTTGCGGGCATGTGGCTTAGCCACTTCTTGGCCTCTTTTCCTCAGAAAGGGGGAAAGCGATGGAGCTGGGATGTCCCCCTGAAGCCTCATGTGCTCAGAGGTAGTTCTCTTGGAAAGCGATTGCTCATGAGGGTGCCGTACTTTCTAGGGCAGTAAGTTCAGAGCTGAACTTGCTGTTAGGAGCTGGGGTCTGCTCATTAGAAAGGAGTCACTGGGGGAGGGACCTGGAAGGGCTTATCTCCCTCCCTGACTCCTCCCTTCATGCTCTGCCTCTTGGCCATGATGATGTGAGGAACTTTCCACCCATCAAACCTGTCCACCATCCTGCTTCTGCCTTTGATCCTGCTGACCATGGACCAAAACCATGAGTCAAACTAATCTTCTCCTTTAAATTGCAGGAACTGGGTGCTGTGTCCTAGTGACAAGTAAGTAAGTGACTAGGAGAGGGGGTCATCTGCATACATTTACAGGGAACAGCATTAGACTATGCCTGTTGTCGCAGTGAAGTTAATAGAGCCCTGTCTCACCTTCTAAGGAACCATCATCTAGACATAAAGATACGTGATACCTCTACTTCGGGACAACTGCCCATGCCCACAGAGTGCCCTTCCAATGGCCCATCAAGACCCTGCGTTCAGCAAACACTTTTTGGTTTTCTAAAAGAAAAAGGAGTTTTCCTGCTTTCTTTAACATTATTTGCCTTAGCACATCAAGATTTCAGAAGGAAAGAACCAATAAAATGTAGCATAGTCCTACCCAAGGGCCATCCTTTTTGTTTTTTTTAAAGAGAATAAAAACAATGATATAGAATTTCAAAACAAGATAATAGGAGATTGACAATGGTTAATATAGTGTGTGTTGTTATCTTTAAAGTAGTTGCTCAGATTACAAGACATAGACATGAAAAATTGATCAAACTATGTAAGCACAAACTGTTCTTTTCAGTTACTTAATAGAATTTAGTGGTATAATTATCTTAGCTATTTTATGTATTCTTTTTCCTTCCTTTTTTTCTCCTTTTCCCCTTCCCAGTTGTTCTTTCTTTTTGAGCAGTTTCTTCCCCTTTCACAATATCCATTATACATTTTGGATGGATCAACTAGACAAAAAATCAGCAAAGAAATAACAGAACTGAAGCAAACCTGTGAATAAATGGATTTAGATGTTTACAGAGAGTTCTACCCCGCAACATCAGAACACACATTCTTCTCAGCTGCACAGGGGATGTTCTCTAAAATAGACTGGATACTAGCCCACAGAACACACTTAAGTAAATGCAAAGGAATTAAAATTATCCCATGCATGTTATCTGACCAAGAGCCATTCTTGACTTGGGTGAGAGTTTGCCCAACAATGAAATCAACAAAGAGGAAGGGGGAACCTGGACCTTTGGGGGTCAGATTATATCTGATGACCTCACTTCACCTTTTGAGTCTCTGCTCTTTTCATTTTACTGTGAAACTAAAACTGTTCCAAAAAATAAAGTGAATTCATGCAAACAAACAAACAAGCAGAAACTAACAGAAATGCAGTTGAGTGGGGCCAGTTAATCTGGCTGCTCTTAGGAAATCTACTCTGTCTGACCTGAAATATTTTATATATATCTTTGTAAGTGGCATCCAGGGAAATATTTGTTGGCAAATCGGGCTACTGTAGAAGTCCCATCTCAGTTCTGACTGAATGTGTGACACGGAACATCTAAAAGTCATATTAGTTGGCCTTGTGGTGAGTCATTCGTTCCTCTCATTTCCAGTTACTAAACTGGGTTGCAATGACCCATAGTTTGATTCAGATTTGGCCTCAGAGAACCTCTCAAATGTCCCAATATTTAACATTTTGGATTTTGCTTTCACTGACATGTTTAGAAAAATCTATATTTGTCTAAGGTTAATGTTAATATATCAACATAAAATTTCCATTTTCTTTTAGTGATTTAAAAATATTTTCATTTCATCAGAAGTATATGTTGATATATTTTAGAGTCAATATGATTTTAAAAATCAATGCTCTATCTCCCCAGTATTCTCAGTCTTATGCCTAATAGTGTGTTCTTTTGCATTCTTTTGAGGTTTTAGGGTTTATTTTGCTGATTAGTTACTTAGTAGCTTATTTATTTATTAATTTACAATTCTTAAATTCTTTCTTTGGCTTTTTTTCCTAATTCTTGAATTTTGACAAATAGATTATTATTTTATATTATTATTTCTTATAATTAACAAAGACATCAGGTCATGAAATTTTCCCTGACCAAAGCTTCAACACTTCCTGTAAGTTTGTACATGGAATCTTCTGGAATTGGCATTTTAGTTTTTACAAAATATTCATGTACACAGTTTTTATTTCCTCTTTGACCCAAGAGTTACTTAGAAGACTGTACTAAAATTTCTAATTGCAGGAATTTTTTATTTAAAACTTTACTGCAATTTTTCATTATATTTTATTGAAGGCAGAGAATGTGTTTTTCCAAATAAACTGAGGTTTAATTTGTGGGTTAAAATAAGGTCATTATCCAAAAACTATTCATGGGCACTGCCACAAAATTCTTTCTGTTTTAAGTTAAAACTTAAAACATATCTTTTAAATCATTGTTATTCATTACATCAATATCATATCTTGTAATTTTTGAAAATATTTGTCTTTTTCTTTAACAAAGGCTAGTTGTATTTGTTTCACCTACTATTATGTTTCTGTTGTTTTTATTTCCATTTTAAACATCTCTACAGATTGCGACATAAATTGTTATGATTGATACATCTTCAAGTCAATATAAACAATAGAAAATGTCTTGTTGCTCTCTGTAATATCAGTAATTTGTTATTCAGTATTACAATTTTGTATTCAGATTTTTATACTGTTATTTGCATTTATTTGTCTATGTGCATGACTCTAGCTTATTTTACTTACTTGTTTTAGGATATCCTTGGAATAGCATAGTTGGGATTCATTTTAGTTCTTCGGGGAGTCCTTATCATTTAATGAGGAATGTAGACCATTTATGTTTTACATTCTTATCTGTTTGAGGATCTATGGTCTGATATATATTATTTTTCCATTTTTCCTTTGCAATTTTGTTTCCTTTTTCTGTATTTTTCTATATGTTCCATGTTTTATTTGCATTTACATTGTTCAGTGTTTTGGAGCTTATATATAGTAAATAACCTTTGGAATATCTCCTCTGGCCATGTTCCTTTGCCTAAGAGTACTTTTTTTTTTTTTTTTTTTTTTTTTTTTTTTTTTTTTTTTTTTTTTTTTTTTTTTTTTTTTTTTTTTTTTTTTTTTTTTTTTTTTTTTTTTTTTTTTTTTTTTTTTTTTTTTTTTTTTTTTTTTTTTTTTTTTTTTTTTTTTTTGTGGTACCAGGCATCGAACTCACAGACTCACGCTTGCCAGGCTGGCACTTATACCACTGAGCTAAATTCCCAGCCCTCTAAGAGCACTCTTTAAGTACAAGTGTGTATAGCTCTTTGCAGCCATATTTATATATTATGACCATACACACTGACCCTGCTGGAGTGAACTTGGAGTAGATATCTGCCTCTAACTGGTCTCACCAAAATCTCTCTCCCAGAGATTTGGAATTGGGTCTTCATGTGTGCTAGTCGTTTTGATCCATCACCTCCCCAATTACCCACTTGCTGTGATTTTTTTAAGATGCTAGGTCAACTTCTAGAGGAAGCCCTGAGCTCTCTGTGTATGTTTTTCTGAAGCCTCTCTCACAAGGCCTGAGTTTAGGTGAAGAATTCCTCTCCACTGGAATGGCAGAAATCACAGCACTTTGGACAACTTTTCATATAGTAATATAGTACTCTGAAATTTACAATCTCAATCCTTTATAAATATCTGAGGAGTACTGAGCTATTGGCAAACTCCTTCCTAACTTATTCTCAGATGATCAGCATTGTACCTTGGAATGGGAGAGTAGAAGGTACCTACTTTCTGTTGGCTACAAACTAACTGAATATATTCCATTTCTACAAATATAATGTGCACACATAAGTAGAATTTTCTTGGTCTTTTGTCCTCATTCAGAAAAAGGGCCATTATTTATCTACTGTACACTTAATAAACAGCTTCAGTTGAAAATCTTCCAAAAAGTCATCATAATGTGGATGTTGAAAGGTTGCATCATTGCTTTATTCTTTTCCCTTTTAGTTGATCTCATATTTCTTCCAGAATTAAAATGAATAAAACTCAATATCAGCATTTCCTGTTTGCTTATTCTTTAGCATTTACAACCTGATTTTAGGTAAGTGATATAATTTTATCATTACAGCCATCCTTCAGGGCTAATTTTATGTGACAGTAGATTCAACTGACTTGAAGAGACAGTAATCTAGACCTATTGGTTTCTAATCCTGTGCTCTATATTTTACATTTTTGCTATAGTGTATATAAAAACATAAATACAATTAAAACAGCATCAGTTACAAAAACAAAAACAAGTTGCTTGCCAAAAAAGAATATTTGTTGGTTGTGTCTGTGGTGGAGTGTGCTATTATGGTTTAATTTCAGTGCTTTTGGTAAAGACAGAGTCCAGAAGCTGAACGGATTCAATGGCCTGCTTTACATCAGTGAGTCAGGTCTCCTAGTGATGTAAGAGGAAAGGTTGGGAGCATATCCAAATTTCCCTTCCTGAGACCCCAAAGCCAAAACATCTCTTTTTATATATGGTTTGCAATGCTATGTTGGTCTGTGAAGTTATGAAGACCTTGTTCGACTCCGTCATGTAAATCACATAAAAAACAGGAGACCTTTGATGTCTTTGCATTTCACATTCGTGGTCTTCCTTTCCAGTACAAACTTCCATCCATGCTCAGCTTTGATCCTACAGGAATGGAAGTGCTGAAGAAATACAATCACCTTTGCCTTTTATACTTTCACCGTCAGCTGAAGGTTTCCATTCAACCCCAGGTTCAAATGAAGACTAATAAATATAAACAAAATCGGAATCATCTTTTCTCTTTGAATTTCCCACTTGCTCTAAATTCTCATTCCAGTCTTAAGGCATGATAAATGCATACATAATTCATGCATAGGATAAATTTATCTTAGTGTTTTACAGCTTTGAAGGGGAATGTCCTGCCCTCTGCCATTGCCTTCCAAATCACTCAGTATGTTTTTAAAATTTCTCCAAGTAAGTTGATAAGTTGAATGTACTCTTTTTATTGGCTGTATCAGATTCTATTTTGCTGATATTATAGAGTTTATTCAGTTCTCTTCTTTGATGTTTCTGAGATTTTTACCATTATAAACACATCTGCAATCAGTATCTTGGGCCATTATTATTTTCCACATTTATGCTTACATTTCCATGAGGTACATCCCCAGGAGTCAAATGCTGAGTCAAAAGATAGGCCTATTTTTCATGTTCCTGAGTTTTGCCAAGTTACCTTTAAAA
This sequence comes from Dasyprocta punctata, assembly GCA_004363535.1. Taxonomy (NCBI): domain Eukaryota; kingdom Metazoa; phylum Chordata; class Mammalia; order Rodentia; family Dasyproctidae; genus Dasyprocta; species Dasyprocta punctata. The sequence goes on along the minus strand of RJWM01000857.1, from coordinate 97,433 downwards.
ATGATCTGAAGCAATTTGCATTTCAGTCTGTAATAGCTTCCCTGCATCCCTGCCAATACTAGCCTCTCATTAATTTTTACCAGTCTAATGGTTATAACGGTATTTGGCTGTTACTTTAATATGTAATATATGAGAAGGTAGTGGAGATTATTTTCATTTGTTTATGGGATTTATTATTCAGATTATTTGCTTTATTTGGACAAACTCTTCTATGATGTTTTTATTCATATTCTTTATTTTTTAAATCTTTTTTTAAACCATGCTAAGGATTGAACCCAGGTTCTTATGTATGCTAGAAAAGTGCTCTACCCCTGGGCTCTAGTCCCTTTCCAGCTCTATTCATTCTTAAATTTCATCAAAAACTCATTTTAGAATATGGAGATTAGCCTTGAACTTGTCATCCACATTCCAAATATTATCTGTATTTAACATTAATTTACAGATTTAGTATGTAATTTCAGTTAATTTTTTTCTTTTTTAAATCAGATTTTATTGGTGCATTTTAGGTATACAGGATGATCACATTCATCGTGGAGAATTTGTACCTGTACATGATATAACTTGATTGTTTTTTTCCCCATTCTCTTATCGTTCCTTCAATTCCTCCTCCTCTCCCCATTTACAACAGTTTTGTTTCCATCTTTTCCTTCTTTTCTCATTTTTTAAACTTTTCCCTTACATAGTACTACTATGCCATAAATAAAGATAAACTTGAGACATTCCTAGGTAAATGGATGCACCTTGAGACCACACTCTTAAGTGAGATAAATCAGACACACATAGTAAATACATTGTTTCTCTGGTGAGAAACTGGAAATGTAAATTAGCACCAAAATGTATAGTAGGCATTGTGAAAAAGGAAATAGGGGAACAGTTAATTTTTCAAAGAATGTATTGCTTTATTTTTTTATTTATTTATTTTTTTTTTGCGGCACCGGGGATTGAACTCACAACCTTGCACGTGCCAGGGCAGGCGCTTAAGGCACTGAGCCAAACTCCCAGCCCTGATTTTTTGAGGCAGGGTCGCTGTATTGGTTTTTCATTGCAACTTGTTCTTTTCTCTTTGATAAATACATGATACATATACATATATGTATATATATATATCTTAAACATTGTACTATATAATGTATATTGTATATTCAACTCGCATTTATCTACCCAGTTGGAATTAATTTTTGTACAAGGTGTAAAATGAAATATAATTCAGTGTTTTGAAAATGGTAAGTAATTTCTTAGCAACGTTTTTGACTTATATATTCTGAAAACACTAATGTATGATAACACTTTATCAATTTTTTGTTAAGACTTTTTTCTTGCGGTAACTATGACTCAGTGAACCAGCTATTTTCATATCAAATTTTGGTTACTTTAAGTTTCATATGGTAAATTATTTCCTCTCTCATTTCATCATTTTAAAATACATGTGGGAAATTTTAGTGTGGTAATTCAGGTACAGTTTTGGAGTAGCTTTTTCAAATTTCACTAGGGTTTTGACTAGAATAGTAAAAATTCTGGTTCATCAAGAACCTCGATGGATCTCTGAGAGATCCCAGACAATCCAGGCCCTAGCGGGGAGGACTCTGCCCTAGGGATATTGTTTGACTGCTGCTGAGACCAGGGGGAGGTGAGCATGACCCAGAGAGGGACTGGTTCTGGAGATGGCAAAGACTTCACATATGCTAATGAAAATGCAGAAAACGATGGAAGAAAAGGGTGAATGAAAGCATATTTCAATTAAGAATTAAGATTCAAGCTTAAACTAGACATTGAAGAATTGCAGTGTCTGAAAAATACTGCAAGAATCAGCAGAAGATGGATGGATAGAACAGGGCAGGACTAGTGAACTCAAGAACCAACTCTAAGGAAAGAGAGAAAAAGATGAAAAAAAAATACTAAAAAAGAGTGTAAAAGATTTGTGGGGCACAGTCCAAGGTCCAATGTAAGAATAAGTGGGATACCCCAAAACAGACGAAAAAGAATGAAAATTAAATTAGCACTTACAACAGGAAAATAAACAGAAAATTTATAAACTTTTCCTAAAATCCCACTTACAAGTGATGCATAGATCAAATAAGCAATTATAATAACATTGAGCAATTATTCCTAGCTGGAAGATTATAAAAATACGTGATGGGTTCTGCTTATATGGGGCTCTGTCAGGTTCTACGTGGTGCCAGTCAATCACGGCGCTGACCCCTAAAACAACAGCATATCTCTCCTACTCTAACTCCTGGGTTCATTTCCTGGTCCCAAAGCAAAAAGTTTTCTGTCTCCCTTTCGCACACGTGCCGAAGGTCCTCCAGTTCTCCTCCTGACACCGTCCACTCAGACAGTCTCCACCCCCACACCCAAAAATCCTCCAGTCCTCTGCCAACATGATGACCTGTCCACTCACGTAGTCTCCACCCCTATTCCAGTCCCATAAAAGCCACGCACCGGCTTCGTCTCCTTTGAGGGAATCTTACACTCTTCTGCAGCCCTCCCGTGCCCGCCAAAAAAGGCCTCTATTTCTGTTTCTCTGTCTTTCTGTCTCTGTCTCTGTCTGTCTGTCTGTCTCTCTCTCCTTCTCTGCTTCTCAACTGTGCCAAAAGTCTAACAATATGTTAAAGAAATTGTGGGCTGCAGTTGCTTAGAGGCATTTGTAAGTTTAAATACATGTGTCAGAAAAAAATAAAGTCTTAAAACAATGCCTAGAGTATTAAATCCAAGAAACTAGAAAAGAGAAAATTAAATCTGCAAGTACAGTAAAGGGTATAATCATACTAAGGGTAGAAATAAATGAAATAGAAATGCAGGCACACAACAGAGAAAACTGCACTGTTTACATGTTTGTTCTTTGAAAAAAACTAAAGTGGATAAATCATTAGCAGGACTGCTGAGTTTGAGAATACAAATTATTAATCTGATGCAAAAGAAAAGGAGCATTACTAAAGAGCCTGCATTTAAAGGATGATACAAAGATACTACCAAAGAATTTTATGCTTATAAATTTGAAAATTTAAATAAAATGAACAAATCCCTTGGGAAAAATTAACCAAAAGGAATAGGAGAAATATAAAATTATGAATATTCTATACTTTTATAAAATAATTATCTTTTCACAAACAAGACTTCTGAACTAGATAGCATTATTGGTGAATTTACCTATATATTTAATAAAAAGTTATATCAATCTCTAGCCAATTCTTTCTAAGAACAAGCAGGAAAACACTTTTTCATCACTTTACAAGACCGGTATAATTTTGATATTATATCACATAAGGATACAAAGAAAAAGAAAGCAAAAGCCAATGCCTGCCATGAGCTTGGTGCCAAACCAAGTCAAAATACTAGCAGATAAAATTAGGCAACAGAAGATGCATAATATATTATGACCAAGTAGCATTTACTCTAAGACACTGTGATTTGCTACATCTACAGAGTAAAGATGAAAAATGATAGAATTATCTATTTTGATGCAGAGAAACCAATTAACAAAATTTAATGCTGAAAGATTATAAAACTTAGGAAATCGTGGAATAGAAGAGAACTTTCTAACTTTAATGAAGACTATCTATAAACATTAAAGATAATTAAGTACAGTGATATCTCAGTTGTTGAACCACTCTGGGCCCACACCTACCATTACTCGACAGCCAAGTTAAAAAAAAAAATCTGCTCAGTGTTTGTAACCTTAGTTGGTACCTGAACTGAAAAGCTTACCTGGAAAAACCTGTACGGGCAGAGAATGGGTCTAGCGTCGTGCTGCGCGGTGGACGTAATGGTACGACGCTTCAGTTTAACCACTGCTCTTACCCAGACAGCATGCAGTGCTTGCCTTAGTGCATTAAAACATTTATTGCTGTGATTTTTTTGAACTTCGTTTGCGTAAAATATCGTAACCATGGCTCCAAAGAAAGTGATACCAGCAGTAAAGCTAAGAGGAAAACTGTGAGAACCACAGTAAAATTAAAGACAGAAATCATTGTGAAATTTGTTAAAGTCTTGGAAAAATGAATTTGTAAGTGTAATGTTCAGGCTTCAGAACCAATTATTTGGTTTTCCATTACTGTATTTCTTATGGGAAAAATATGTTAAATTCTCAAACTTTCTAGTATTTGAACACAAATTTGGAACAAATTGAATTCGACAACCGAGGTATCACTGTACTAAAATGGTGAAATATTGAGCATTTACTCCTTGATTTCAGAAATGGAACAGGAAAGTCTCATGTTACCATTTAGATTAAATATTATATTGCATGTTCTACTCAGTTCAACAAAATGAGGAAAGAAGCAAGATATACAAAGTTTGGGAAACAATACAACAGATTACATATTGGATAGAAAATTCAAACAAGTCTAGAAATAAACTGCTACAATTAATGACTGAATCTGACAGAATTGCTGACTAAAAAGTCAATATAAAACAACATTAATTCTTTGTACTAGCAACAAGCACTTAGAAAATAAAATAAAATGGCATTTACAACCTGAGAGAGATGCAAGACTGCAAACTGTTGCTGAAATAAATGGTGTAGTAATAATTATCAGAAAGACAGTGACTTAACATACATTTCTTTTTACAGTTTCTATGGGTCAGAAACTCAGGCACAACTTAGCTTGCTTCTCTGCCTTAGGGGCTCACCAGTGTACAGTTTGGGTGATGGTAATGTTCTCATTTACACTGCCAAACCTACTAAGAGTGATAAGTGAATTAATTTCTTTGTAACTGTAGAATGCTGAGCTTTGCTATCTGCTGCAAGCCATGCTCAGTTTTACAGGATACCCAAGGTATCTTGTTAGCTATGCCTCTCCTTAGAGAGTTTACAAAAATGGCAAATTTTCTTCTTTAAGGTCAGCAAGAGAACAAGAATAAACCTGATAGCAAGATGGAGTCTCCCTTGATGTAATGTTGTTGCACAAATGAGAGACTATTACCTGTGTCATATTCTATAGGTTAAAAGCAGTATACTCAAAAGAGTAAACCCCAGGTGGTGAGCAATATGGGAGTCATAAATGATGAGCTATACTAATTGCAAGAATTAGAAGACTTAATATTGCAACATAACAAGTATCCTCAAATTTATCTATATACATCAACATTTGCAGTATTTTCCCTATATATTGGTAAGTAGGAAATGAAAAGCCTAGTAAAGACAAAATTGACAATATTGAAGAAACCAAAGTTAGGGGATTTTCACTGTCAGTTTTCAAAACAAAGCTACAACAATTTATCTATAATGGTGTTAGAACTAAGATAGACAAATTTTCCAATGGAGCAGACTAGATTAATCATGATACAGTCTCATACATATCCTGTCATTTGACTTACAACAAAGTAACTCCTGAATTCAGTGAGGAAAGGGTGATATCCTCAAAAATTAGTGCTAGAAAAATTGCATAGTTGTATAAAGAAGAAAATGAATTTTTGCTTCCTATGCTGTATAATAATAAAAAATTAACTCACGATGTGTCATACTCAAATAATACTTAGATATTTTCAAAGGAAATCTAAAATAATACTCTCATGACCTCGGGATGATAAAGACATAAGTAGAATCTAGCAAGCACTAAGTACAGGGAGAGATTTTAGATTTTACTTTGGTTTACCTATGAACTTTATATTCATAGATATGTCATTAACAATGTGAACAGGTGTGTCACAGGCAAAAATATGTTAAGCCTGATGCATTTAATTTTCAAAGAACCTATATTCAGATTGTATGAAGAACTTTTACAATAAAAAAGAACACAAATAACTGTTCAATAAAAATGGTGAAAATCTTGAATTGTCAATTCAAGAGGGAGGATATTAAAATGATTAGTGAATGCATTAAAAGATACCCAATGTCAGTAGCCAAGAGGGAAATGCAGGTTAAATTGACAAATGATATTTAAAGTTTCTAAGATTAAGAAGACTGAAAATACCAAATGTCCTCAAGATTAGAAGATTGGAACTTCTGTGTGTAGTCATGGGAAGGACAAATTGTTCAAACACTTTGAAAAACTCTTTGGTACTTTAATTATTGCAAATAATACTTACGTTATGGACCTACAGTTCCACTCTTAACTATAAACTGAAGAGAATAAATTCATGCATTCATAAGAGATATATGCAAGAATGACCACAGCAACTTTTCACAATAGTCTGAAATTGGGTTGGGGGGGGTTCTGAAGTTAGCTGGAGAAAGAATAAACATGCTATGTTTTATTTATGTAATGAAATACTGCAATAAAGAGAACTCTGATACATCAAACATGGATGAAACCCCACCCAAAATTTTGTTAAGTAAAAGAAACCAGATTCAAAGGGGACATACTAATGACACTTATATAATGTTCAAGTATAGTTGAAATGAACCTAAGGGGTTGACATTAGGATAATAACAGCCAGAAAAATGATTGTGCAACTCTTTTTTCTAGGAAAGAGCACAAAAGAAATTTCTGTGGTGGTACAAATATCTGTTCTGATTTTTATGGTGGTTGCCCAGTTGTATACATGTATATAAGTTTATTAACCTATACACTTAAAGAGTTTTGTATTTTATATATATTATACTTCATATAAGAATAGAAAAAACAAAAATTATGCTTGAATTTCTCTAATTTCTTACTGTAAAGCAATACATTTTTGACATTGTTAAAAACAACGTGATTTACTTGAGGTAGCACGTAGAACATCACTAGACAAAAATACGTACAAAGCCTTAGCCCTGTGCCCAAATTATGCCTAAGATGTACAGCTAAAAGTTCTTGGCAAAGTACTATTTTGTGGTATTAAAAACAATTTTTCTTTCCCTAGGTCATTAAAATGTTTCTTACAACAATTTGTATTAGTATTTTAGTTTATTATTAATTTTTAGAGTTTTTAAATCCATCTGCTAACTGGAAGTTGTATTTATGTAGGATTCAATTTTATTTTTCTTTGGTGCCAGAATTTATTTCCTTTTTTATAATCTATTGATTTCCATTTAGTGTTGGATATGTCTCTGAGGTCTCAATTCTCTTTCATTTATTTTCATGTCAGTCCAATACTGTCACCATTACCTGGCACAAAACTGTTCCTCTAATTCAAAGTTACATAGCCATCCACAGATTTCTATCTTTCAATAGATGTTTAGAATAAATCTATCCACCTTTTAATAAAATATTTGGCTAAAGTTTAAAATAGAACTGCAGCTGCACTGAATCATGTTTACTATTTCAGCTTCTCAAATTTTCATGTTTTGCATTTCATTCAGATCTTTTTATGCCTTCTTCATGCTTCATATTAACAATACACCCCCCTATGCCCTACAGATATTATTATACTTATTTTAAATTCATTGTTCAATTATCCAATAATTCTCCTTTTTGCAAGTTTATTTATTTATTTATTTATTTGCATTTGTTGTCTTTTAGGTAGTTATGCTCTTCTTTTGTCTTTTTTTGCCTATGATTTTAAGTTTTCCCTGGGAATATCAGCTACCTTGTCCTGTAACTTGCAGAGAAGAAAGCTCTAAACACATATTCAAATTCCCATCATACTGGACAATTTAGGGAAAAAGTAGAGGGTGAGTCACAGAACTCAACTGATTGACACCTCCTTGCTACTTGTCAGGCCACAAAGCCACCTATGAACTTATCCAAAGAAACAGCTCTGGAGTTGGAAGTGGTGATGGACAATGGGAGATACCAAAAGCAAACTGGTTGCCATACCTAGCTTTCTTGGCTCTGAAGGATTTTTATTGAGTTTGGTTAATTTCCTGTGAGTATGGGCATCCTATAGCAATACTATAGTACCTGTAACAACCTTTCCCCTGAATCCTACAAGGGACAGTCTGGTTCTTGCTGTTCTGTGACTTGGTTGACATATGGTTTAGGAAGGCTGCACATTTGTCAAACTCATTAAACTGTGCACTTCAGATCTTGAAAACTCCACATTGCAGCGCACGAAAGCTATAAGATTGACAGGAGAGCTCCTACTATCATCAGTATTTCACTGTTACTGAACATTGATCTGGAAATGCTATCAAGATATCTTGCAAACCTTAATTAAAATTGCAAATATTAGAAAGAACCATAAACATTAAGAGGAATGCAACTATTTTTGTTACCTTCTATAATTTTCCAGCTGAAATCCACAACATCCCATCGAAAAAATCGAACTGCTAAAAGTTTAGTAAGGTTGCCAGTTTGATCAATAAACCCACACTGATCTTTAACTGGGGTCACAGTTCAAATGCTTACAGCATTCTCACATAATGAAAATGGATGAAAGAAAACAAGCTATCGGGAGAATAACATATTTTTTAAAATTTTACTGAATTTTGGTTTAAAGAAGTGGTACTAAGATTAGATTTTAAATTTGAAATGGAAAATATAAACTGATAAATCAGAAATTTTACTTTATAATTGTTTCACTTAGAGATGCTGATTTAAATCTGAAAGAAATGACATGTTTTCTATTAAGATATCAATATCAAGGTTTATATTTCCATTGTAATGTGCAGAGCAGAATTCCACCCTGAATGCTTTAACTGGGAGCAATATTTGGTTTTATATAGTTTTGTATTTCATAATTGAAAACAGATGCTCCCAAATTTAGGAACTTCCTAAGCTAAGAGAATCTTTGCACAAAGGTTTTCCTATGTATTACAATCACATACCAGATATTTGTGGAATTATGGAATTGTAATGAAATGATGCAGACCTGTACCACAGTACTGTGCTGAGCCTAGGAGCCTCCCTTTGCAGCTTGTCATTCAGTCTTTTGTTTGATAAGAGAAAGTGAGCACTCTGGATTATTTTCTTCAAATGTAAACTTAGGATAAAGTCGACTGTGTAGACTGTGCAGGTTAGAAGGTACAAACTTTGACCATGTAGTCAGAGTGCCTGGATCCTATCCTGGCTCAAGTATGTAGTGATTATGGATTTTGGGCCAATTTTTGTAAACTCTCTGAGCCTCAGTTTCCCATCTGTAAAGAAATGACAACAGCAACTACATCAGAGGGAAGATTAAATTACCTCACATACACAAAACTCCTAGAATTATGCCCATTGCATAGCAAGCAAATTGCGTTAATTATTAGGAAGAGTCTGTCTCAAAACTCAGTCTTAAACTCTACCATGTGGGAAGTATAGTTAATGCTGGCATATTCCAATTTTTAGAAGTTGATTGCAATGTAAAAGAATGAGCCAGGCGCAATTTCATCATGTCAGAGGGTGCTAGATCTTAACTAGCTATGTGTTGATAGTCTCTCCAGTAGACTGTTTTCAAAGAACGTGGAAATATTTGTAAAAGCAAAGACCAAGTCTTCCATTGAGATTTGAGTCTTTTTGAGCAGAGGAGAGGCATTTTCCTTGGCTGACCTAACACTGTGATGGTGAACCTCTTAGAGACCAAGTGCCTAAACTGCTCCCGACATCATCACCTGGCACAACTACTCCTTTCTGAGCATTCACATGGCCTCTATATCCACTATCACCCAATTTTCAGCTGCTGGGGCAATGCTGGGGTGACTTGGCTTGTGTGCCAACAAAGAAGGCTATGTGTGCCTGTTGCAGCACACAAGCCAGGCGTTGCCACCTCTAACCTAACAAGTCACCTCATTCCCAATCCACTGCTAAGTCATTGGTCCCCACGCTGTGCAGCAGATTAATCTAAGGGACATTTAGCTCATTAAGAATAATGCTGAACTTATGTCTAGGAGTTAGGTGACATGCGTATATTACTATTATGCTATTAATTATTTCATATGCCCAAAACATTCTGTTTTTAATTCACTAACTCATTTAATAAAAGATGCAACACTTAGGAATAAGTATTGCTAGGTTATATCTAGATTTCCTGACAAGCAGAGTTCTACATACAGAATGGAAGGGGCATCATCTGCAGGTACACTAACCAATTTTGAAAAGTTTTATTACAATTCTCAAGAGATATTTCAACACACAAAATAAGTTATTTCCTACTCTGTGTGATAGACCTTGTGCCTAAAATTTTTAATCATACAAGAAATTTCTCATTAACCTTATAAATTGAAATTGCTACCCAGGTAGTGTTTTGTGTATGCATATGTGTTGTTTTCAGCAATGAGCAAAAAATATCACAAATGCTTTAAAATTTAATGCCAGTTGTTCTGTAAGTCCTTAGCCATATTTACAATATACCATAAAAGAGGTCTATTTCATTCTCCTGTAATCGTTTCAAGGTGCGGGCTGTAGGTTAGCTTGGTTCCTCTGTGTCATACACCCATGTGGAAACCCACCTTCTGTCTTTTTTTGAGAGGTTTGACTTGTCCATATATTTTAAGCAGTGTTCTGGGAGATAGAAGATAAATCACTAAAGTACAAGCAAGCATTTTTTCTTAGCAAGTGATAGAAAAATAATATGCACCTCTTCTGCTCATGTTGCACACATTTACACATCGCATGGATGTCAACCTGATTACCTGGTCAACATTGCTATAAATGCAGGTTTCCAGTTAAGTTCTGGCAGAAAAGTATAAGTCTTCATCAAAGTAACAGTGCTCCATTAGACTTACATTTGGAAGTGCTTATTTGTTAGAAGCATACAATTTTTGTTGTGCTGAATAGGCACTTTTTAATAAACTCATTGTCTAGAAAATATTTTGATGCCCAGACTTTTGTTTTCTACTTTACATATAACTTTATTTTATGATAGCACAATCATTTTATTCAAATACTAAAAATCAAAGCTTTGATCTTTTTATTTCAATATATTAAGATGTAAACCATTTATTTTTTTCAACAATAGGCACATCCATATTCAAAGTCCCGTTGGTTATAAAGTGCTAAGTAATCATAAAGCATAAATAGTTATTTTCTCCTTTAGAAATATTCTTCTTAGTCTTTTGCTTTCCAAGATTTTGGTAGAGACATAGGTATAACTTAAAGACAGGAATGTGAATGGATATTAAAGGTAAAACACTGAGTGTAACTGATGGTCGACATCAGTGTTCAGAAAAATCAGAGGAGCAGCAGGGGAGCTGGGCTGCAAACTCCTTCTGCACAGAAGAGCTGCTGTCTCGCTCTGTCCTGGCTGCCACACTTACAGGTCACTGGTTTGCAACTTCTGACCTCTCACCTTCTTACATACCAGCAATAACCTGAAAGCACGTTGGAGAAAATAAAAATGGTTTCATTCATAATGAAGGCAAGAAATAGTAAATTCTGAGGAATAAATTTGAAACAAGTGTTAGGCCACAGAGAGGAAAAGAATTATAAAACTTTATGGATGGATATAAAAGATTTCGATAAATACCAATGTCCATCACATTTCAATAAGAGAAAATAAAATCTTAAGTCTATTATGATACTTAATCTTAGGCCAGTTTGGCTAGATCGTTCATTCCGTTTTTGGTCAATTATTAAGATAATATTTAGGAGTGATTAACATTTAAAGTCCGTAAAATTTGAGTAAAGTAGATTATTGTTTGTGTTAATCAGATTTGCATCACTGTGTGAAAATAACTGAGAAATGACCTGATAAGATTTATTTTGGTTTATGGTCTCAGAGGTGTTAGTCCACAGTTACTTGGCCTCATCACTTTTGGCCTGTGGTGAGGCAAAACATCAAGACAGGCAAGCATGTGGTAGGGCAAGGATGCTTACTTTGTAGTAAACATGAAACAAAAGGAGAGGAAGGGACCTACATCCCTATATCAGGTTCAAAGCCATGTTCCCAGTGACCTAACTTTCTTTAACTAGATTCCACCTTTTAAAGGTTCCACCACCTCCCAACAGTACCACAGGCTGGAGATCAAGCTCTCAACACATGGTCTTTGGGTGACACTTAAAATCCATTCTGAAACCTTGTATCCCTGTCTCCCAAAGGTTCATGTTCATCTCAGCAAGGCAAAATGCATTCAGTCCGTTGCCAAGAGTACCCAACATCTTAATAGCTTCAGCACTGATGAAAGATTAGGACCAAAGTTTACTCTGGGGCTCATGGCAATTTTTTTTAAAAATTGTAGTTTATTAGTACATGTGTGCAGTACATAATGTTTACTTTCCTTGTGTGGAGATTGTGCATGTATATAACACATACTAGTTCCTGTTTTTCATCCCTTATCCCTTTTCTACCTTCCCCTCCTTCCATTTCTTAATCATTTTCCCCTTTGAGAATGATCTCTTTTTCTACTTCCTATTATCTAACTTTTATTTTACCTCTATTTTTACTCTGGTTTCTCATAAAAAAGAAACAATGATATTTAAGCATCTATTTCATTTAAAATTACGGTCTCCATGTACAACAATTTTCCTACAAATGACTCAAGTTTAACTTCCTTTAAGGAAGAGTTGTACTCCATGGTGTGTAAATGCCACATTTTGTTTATCCATTCATCTCGGCCCTGAGTGAATGGCTATAATCAAGAAATCAGATAAAAACATACTGGGGAGCCTGCATAGAAAAAGAAACTATTATACACTGTTGATGATAAACTGGTACAACCACTAAGGAAATCAGTATGGAGATTCTTCAAAAAACTAAAACTAGAAATTCCATTTGGCACAGCTATTCCCCTTCTGAAAGAATTAATGACATTCTATTATTGAGATACATGCAGGCCCATGTATATAGCATCACAATTCATAATAACTGAGTCATGGAAGCAACCCATATGTCTATCAACAGGTGAATGGATAGAAGTGAACTCTTAACTCTGAGCTCCTGTAAAAATTGAAAGACAAATTGCATACTTGCAAGACATGATGGCAGAGGGTAAGCATGCATATCCCAAAAAGGGATGTCAGAAATTGGGTGGAAAGAAATGTATTAAAGCAAAATTTAAAGCCAGAAGAGCACATATGATATTTTGTAGATCCATGTCTGGCAACCAGAGCAAGTCATGGTGTGATAGGATCTCCCAGAGGCTTGAAGAGCCCCCATGGCCTTGCTGACTGTAGTCTATATGGCCACCATTGTCCTGGGTTTGCTTACTGCCTGTGGATGTTTATGGCAAGTATTCCACCTTCCTGGCATCTCAAACTTTCTGGAATCTTCACTGCAGTTCTCACAGCTTCACATATCACCTTCTTGGGGGCTGCTTAAAGGAACTCTGGTACTGCGACACACTGTGGCCTCCCAGGGGTCCCATTGCCTATGACTACGCAATGCTTATATTTTGCATGCCCACAGGAAAACATCATGAGGCTGATGCCAAGTTTGTCACTAGTTTGCATGGTAGCCAGGATGGTTTGGGCCATGGATGCAGCAATCTCAGAGTGCTTAGATAACTGAACATGAAATAAGGACTCCTAGAGAAAGAATTCTCTTTGTGTTCCTGTGCAAACAGGGGTTGCTGGGGATTTCTTCTTAAATGAAAGTCTTTGAGCCTCAAATGGATGAGCCTCAAATGATTCCTGAAATGACCTCAAGGCATCTTTCCTATTGTACCAATGAAAAGCACTTGGCATTTATATACTTGTACTAATCTTTCCAGTGATTCCACTTTCCTTGGCTACAATTTTAAGTATGCTTCTATTCTTGCCAGATTGCCAGATGCTGTGCCTTTTGCTCCTGATTCTCATTGTTACCTGGACAAAAGAATTCAGAGCCCCTATCTGAAACCTCTGTTGCCTTGAAATTTCCTCCCCAAGGTAAACATGTCCATCACCTTTAAACTAGTTTCACACAAAATCTCAGGGCATGGACAAAATACATTCAAGTTCTTTGCCACAGTGTAAAGAGGATGGTCTTTGCTGTAATTCCCAATGAAATCCACATTAACATTTGAAACTTCATAAACCTGGCCTTTACTGTCTGAATTTCTACTCCTGAGAAAGAAGGAATCCTGTTTTAGTGAAGACTTCATATGGTAGTCTTTAGTCCAAAGGCTGTCTGGCCTGCCCTGCAGGTTTTGGATCTACTAGTCCTACAATTTCAGGAACAAATTCCTTAAAATAAATTTCTGCCTCCACAGACACACACACATCCTATTGGTTCTGTTTCTATGGAGAAGTCTGATTTCTATAAAGCTATATCAATTATTTTCTCATTGTTCTAAATATAGTTAAGGTGATTCCAGTGAAATGCTCATTGGGATTAAAATGATGATTATGATGATGATGATGCCAACAATAAAGATTGTAAGAATATGGAGGATTGACAACTTTTGTGTATGTGAAAGGAACCAATGCCCACATGACTTAAAAGTTGTTCTGGATAGAGCAATCAATCAAAATTAAATATTATCACTCTAGAAAGTTGGGGGAGGGGGATTTCAAGTTTAAGTCCTATCTGGGTAGCTCAGCAAAGATCATGTCTCAAAGAAAAAAAAATGGTGGTTGAGTAGGGGTGACTCGGGAAATAGTGAAGTAGTTCCATGTGAAGACCCTGGGCCAATATTATATTTTTAAAAAGTAAATAGTGGGGAATAAATGCAGAAAAAGGAAACCTCTCTGTATCAGGACCTTAACATATAATTTAAAACCATGAGAATTCAAAACGGTTTAAAAAATAAGACCAAATTTTAGAAAAGATCAAAATACAATCAAGAATTTAACATACTATGAACATAGAATTTCAAATAAGTAAACAGATGTATTTTAAAAATATAAATGTTGAGATAACTGGCAAAGCATTTTGAAAAAATGAATTTAATTTCTGCTACAGACCATAAACCTGTAGACTCTAGATAAAGATATAAATGTGCATAATATGAAAGAAAATAGGTAATATGAATATAATTCAGGAATAGAGAAGACTTTTTAAAGCATCACACTAATGAAGAGATTCTAAAAGTTCTAGTATATTCTGGCATAGTAGCATCCAAAAATGAAAAATCATTTACAAGGAGAGGAAAGGAAATTAGTTAGAAATCAGTAAAGTGGATACATTTATCCAAATGGGAAAATGAACAAAGAATAAAAAGAGACTTTTTTTAAAAAGAGACAATTTAAGAAGGCAGAAACAAATGGTTTGTATGTGTTACAGAAAATTCAACTTCCTTGAATGTAAAAAATTCCAAATAACCTCTAATGTTTTATAGAATAATAAGGTAATGGTGGTTGATAGCATTTAATTGTATATTGCCAAGTAGCCAATATAAAAGGCTTTGAGTGTTCCTGAAAGAAAAAAATGATGAATATTTGAGGTATATATGTCTGTTACCCTGACATGATCATTACACATTGTATACAAACACAGAAAGTACTTATTTATAATTATTAGGTGTCAAATTTAAAAAATTTTTAAAAATAATTGAAAATTTTTTTTAACTTAAAAGTTTGGAAAAGGAATCCCTTGAAAATAGGTGTAGGAAATAGGTACAGAAAGTGAATCTAAAAAAATAATGTTTTTGAAAGCAGTATTCAAATATATGTATATATCCTATAGGTAGAAGTTAGGGTTATGTATGAGTATTTCTATGTGTATACATATATCTCTATTCGTGTTGTTATTCAGATGAATCTAGCAATTTCCCTGGCCATAAGAATCTAACTGTTACCATTTCATTGTCAAAATAAATGAGCACTAATTAAAAACTCCAAAACAACCTAGAAATTTACTTCACTCAACAGAAAGGAAATACAATGAAGAGTCAGAAAATCATAGAGAAAGTTGGAAGGTCATGTGTCAGTGGGAACCTCAGAATGGGGGGCCTTGGAAACACAGGCAGCTCCTGCTCTGTCCTTTACCTACATGTAGGCCATGGTGCAACTCTTTCAGAAGGAGGTGTGGAGAGGCTGCTAAGAAAAGGGATCTGCTGGTTAAGGGAGGACCTTTGATTGTGCTAAGGAAATAATCACAGAGTATGCAAAGTTTCACCTAAAATATTTGTTTTACAAAGATGCCATGTGTCATAGGGCACATAATACATTATCTATAGCAATGGCACGTAATACCATTTAAATTGCACTAGACAAGAATAGTTTATAACACAGGGAATCATTTACTATATGGTACAATTTGGAGATGTTTCTCCAAAACCCCTGTGTTAAGGACTTGCTTGCCAGCCTGTGAGGTTATAATAGAGAAGCAGTAAAATCTTCAATCTGTGAGGCCAGTGGAAGGAAGTCAGGTCCCTGGAGGTGTGTCCTTGAAGGGGATATTTGGACCAAAGCCCCTTCCTGTCATTCTCTTGCTTTCTGGTCACCATGAGGTGCACAGAATTCCTTGGTCAGGGGCTCCTGCCATGATGTCCTGTGCTGCCACAGGCTCAAAGCAATGGGTCCAAGCTACAATCATCTGAAATCTCAGAAAGCATGAGCCAAAATAAATCTTTCTTTTTATCATGCTATATAATCTGCAGTTATGAGAAAATGTAAATTGAAAAAGGTGAATGGGCTACATAATAAATTTACATTTAAATTATAAGTGTATCTTGCAAATGACCTAGATTCACCAGCATGTGACCAAATATTAAGGGGACATTTCCTTTTCATACCCAAGTAACAAGGTAGTGATGTCTCAAATCGTCAAGACTACTTTCACTACAGACATATCATCCCTTTAGGTCCTCTGTCTGGTGTTTCTGGAACTTCTGGTGCTTGGTCTCATCTAGTGATCTGGGTTCATATGCAATCCCTGTGACTCTTGGGACACACATTGCTGTCCTGCAGGTCACCTTCAGATCCCCAAATCATTCCTCTCAGCTTCCTGCTCACCACTGCCTCTCTGTTGTGGGTATTCATCCTTTATCCATGGACCACATGAACAGAAAAGCTCAGATTGTAGTTTTCTTGAGAGTAAATTTCTTATCCATCAGGCCACAAACAAAACTTTGACTTTTCAGATTCCTTTCTTTTGTGGAGGATGGAGTGCTATGGGCAGGGGAGAGTCTAAGCTTCGCAGGGCCTCAGGCTTGGTGGTGGCTGTCTTGAGCTCATCTCAGACTGTCTTTCTGGTGTCTATGGCTTATTTCTACCTGGTTTGAACTTCAGGTGTGTTCTAGGCTCACCTGGGGACTGGGAGTCACTGCTATGGACACAGTTTCTCTCAGCTGTCATGGTCCCACCCTGCTGGGGACTAGCCCTGCCTGAATGGTGCCATTGCTTTGTGTCCACCATCACAGGCCCATGCAGGAGTGAGGATATGGGACCCTGTCACCCTCACCGGGATGTGCTGTTCTGTTGGCTCTGCATCTCTGGCTCCTCCAGCAATACCAACAGAGAGAAGACAGGAATCCCTTTGCTTCAAGGTTTTGTTGGCTTTGATCTCCAGAACTGAAGAGTGAGTGTGGCCCCTGCCCATAAGAACCTGGAGCTGAGAGAATTTTCTTCTATGGATCCTGGGCTCCCATACGCGGTGGTCTGAAGATGTGGGGCTGGGGTAGTTTGCTCTCCTGAGCACCAGCTCTGCTGTTCCTCATAACTCTCGTGTCACAACAGTTTTCTCCTTTCTGGTTCAACTCCTTCATTACCTCAAGCTCTACTTGGGGATGGTGGGTTCTGTGAAATATCCACATTTCCTTGTCCTTCTGTGGAAATCCTTCTATCATCAGACTCAGGGTGTGCTGGGAGCATATGGACCCAACACCTGGGATGTTTATTGAGAATCAAACTTCCAATCTACGTGTACCCCAAAACTGCTGAACAGGAAGCTCTAGGGATGGGATACAAGAATCTGCACTACAACCTGCACCCCAGGTAGTTCTGTCCCCCAAATTTTACAGCACCCACACTCAACTATCAGCTTTGGGAGACAGCTGGGTGTTAGGGACAAGAGTACCTTCACTATCTACCCTGGAGTACTGAGAAGTCACCACACTGAGGGACAAAACCCAGAATAAGTATTGGTCTGCTCAGAGGGGGCCACGGATGTTTTCCACGGGTCAGGTCCCAAGGTTAAAGAACACACATAAGCAAGACATCAGTAACAACATCAGGCAACATGGAGCAGAGCAGAACACAAGTGCATAAGACATAAGGGCCCAAGAACCACTTGGGTCTTTATTGTATGATTCTTATACAAGTTGTTATCTCATATTTATATTCTTACTTAGTGCCATGATCAGCACACGTGTGTTTATCAGTGCTAAGTCATGGTTACAAAACTGTATCTCACTGTGCACCTGTGCTAGACAAGTGGGATCATGTCCTCAGGTGTCCTTAGATGCCCCTGAGCTTTGAAGCAGTCTGAGTGGTTCCCCACAACAAGCAGTAAGGAAATGGTCATAGGTACAGGAACATGTCAGTTGTACACACAAAGTGTATGTGATGTGTGTACGTATACACATATGCTCGTGTCTTCTCTCAATACAGCTTGGATTTTCTTTAACTTTGAACAAGTCAATCCTTGCTTTTGGATGTACCTGGGCAGCAGAGGATGCAATCTTGCTTCCAACACTAGAATCACAGCCTGTTGCTGGTGAGGAAAGACCCAGCCATGAGACTGGGATCCACAGAAGGGAACAGCAGGTATCTTTCCCTTCCAGGTGCTCCTGTTCTCCTGAGGCAATCACTGGTAGAGCAAATAGCTGAGTCTGCCCCTCAGTAGCTCTCCCCAATCTGCTTCATTGTATTTACATAAGCGAAAGCACATTATTACACATCTCCACTACAAACACAATGCATGCTTGTTGAATGAATTAATGAGTAACATAAGTAGCAGTTTCTGGACTTCAGTGAAGCTTCTATAATAAATAATACTCTCATTTCTAAACAATTAATGTATGTTACTCATTTAAACCCATGATTAAAACATTTGTCCATTTTCCATAAGTATGGACACAAAAAGATAGTCTCACCCCAGTTAACAGAGCTGGAGGGCTGGGCAGGGTGTGAGTGAGGTCATCTGCTCCAGAACCTGAGAATTTAGCCACTCTTCCTGCCTATTTTTTGGATTAACTAATGGTCAGCTTGTAACACCCAGCTGAACTGAATCACTGTGGTTCTGGGTGTAGAAGGCTCACCTGGGGATTGTTGACAACAGCATAAAAGGAGAACTGGAGGGGAAAATGGTGTGCTGTTGGATCTCATGGAGAAGTTTGTCATGCTGGTTTGCCTGATATGAACTCATCGTCAGGGGATCTGGGTTCCTTGTTGTTGCTGAGGATGGTTGCTGTTCTCTTCAGGGGAGCTCTGGTTCTTACCTTGAGCATTGCTTCCTAGCTCTAGTGCAAATCCCTCAGCCTGCTGGCACAGATCCTTCACTCTGCTGGCACAGACTTTCTAGCTTCCACCACTGACCTTTGGGCCTTCCCACGCAGATCCTTGATACGGACTTGCATGAGACATGTCTTGGGCTGTGGGTCCCAAGCTGGACTCATGCAGGACATTGCCATGGGCTCCAGGTCATCAGCTGGACTCGTGCAAGACATTGCTATGATATCCAGGTCCTCAGCTGGATTCTTTGGGTTACTAGTGTGTTCAAAAATCTCTTGTGATCTTCTGTATTTGACTTTTGGGATGAATATTATAAAGTACTATTATAAATTATGTGTCCTGTATTAAATACATCCCCTTGCAAACCCAAACTACAACGATGCATTTAGCATCTGCAAAAGCATACGAGTCTTGCTCAGTTCAGACCCTGTTTCCTGAGCATTGTGCTGTTGTCTTGAATAAGGCTTTGAAAGGCCAGGTGTCAGCGTTTCTGGAGACAGAAGCCACCTTCTAGGCCAAGACATGCTTGCTCATGCATGCTTTGCGCCTCTGAGGAATTGGCAGTTGGATTGATTAAGATAACTTTCTTTTTATTTGAAATCCACATAAAAACACCACTTCTATTTAGTTTCTCCTACACTTCGCATTATATTGAACTCAGGAGAAATTTTGATGCTACGAGTCATTGTAAATTTTACAGCTAACTATGCACCCAAATTGTAGTGAGAATTGAGTATAAACATTGTAAGATTTAGCAGCATTATTATAATACTTAACTGTGCCTCAAGATTATAAAAATTGTACTTCAGTAAAGTGCTATAACCAACACATTAAATTATGTCATATAATAGTCATTCTGCAATATGCACAAAATTGGGGCATTCCTCTAATAATGATGAATAGTTTCTACAATTTGTGTCCTTTCAAACAAAACTAGAAAGTCTGTTTTGCTTGTTAAAATGCATAGTGATTTACAATAGTCAAAACTACATTTGGCAGCAAGTTATGTTGAAGATAAGATAGGTAGGAAATATTTTCTTGATTAGATAATGCTTGGTTGAAATTCCTTCCAGCTTTTGTGAAACAAAAGTTAGCAATTGAAAGCGTATCAGTGGATGCATCAATTTTCCATAAACAGGAGGATGTGCAACCTATTTTATTGAAAAACCTTTATGCGGAGCTAGATTTAATCTCTCAATTTGAGAAGCAGTGCCATGAAATAAGATGTTTGCATGCAAAATCTTGAGATTTCCAATGGAAATATAAAACAAAGAAGCACTCCATTCCCCTGGGGAGGGTACCTATCTTGGATTCATTTTTCCTCTGATGTTCTCGCCTGGTTTTATCAGTAGCTTCAGGGAAGTGAAACAGCAGTGCGCTGCCTTCAGAACAAAGACTTAGAGAATTAAAAAAAAAAAGAAAAAGAAAGAAAGACAGACAGAAAGATAATATATTAAAAGTACTCTCCTCACTATTCTTTTTATTTGTTATGGATTTCCTGAGGAGTAATCATTGTTTCAAATAATTTGTCTTTCAGATGATTTTAATGTTTCATCTGCCAACTGAATATGGCTGGAGTTTACACTTTGTTTTCTGGTCTTTGGTCTTCCTACACCACACATGAAAATGTTCCTTGAAATTGGCAAGTCCTAACTATTTAAAAACTAAAATACGTAGAGAGTAAACTATACACTTCCCATAAGCATAGCTAGTTGCTTTGCAAAATAAAATTATTTTGGAACTTCATTGGCATCTTTAGATTTATGTAATTAGTAATAGAGTATTCAGCACATGGTGTGTGCCTGATAATTGAGTGAATGAAAAATAAGACATGGTCTGTAACCAAAGTCCAGTGATGTCATTGTGTGTCACTGGTGTCTATCTCAGACACTGTCCCCAGGGATAAAATGGTCCCTTCTAGCCTGTGCATCGTATGGCTCATGTGGCAACAATGTTAGTTTGTTCTTTTACTTTCTGAGACAAGATAGTCATTTTATGTTCTGTAAAACAGCTACTTACCAATTGCTGATTTTATTGTCAGACGTTCAAAAGTCTTACATACTTACTTAAAGCGAAGCCACAAATGGTCAAGAGTCACAGTCTGTTTCCACAAAGACATTTCTCTCTACATATTTGTCTGTGTTTTACTTTGCAATCTTCAGTAACATTACCATAATTTCATATGGCAGTTTAACCAAACAACAGGCCAATTTTCTGAAAACATAAACTTAAAAATTTTTGCTAGATACTGTTTCCTATGTAAGGAAACCAGGCACTCTTTACCCATGCCAGATCTGAGACCAGTGTCAGGAAATCTATCTCTAAAAATGTACAACTAAGCCTGGATCATCTTGAAATGATGTCAAAGAAACACACAGGATTTGAAGAGACTTCCTTAGCTTAAAACAAGACAATTTCAACATCACAATAATGACTATAATGACTTGAAATATCTTAAAGTATGTAAAATATGTAACTTCAAATGATAAACAAATTGGCCACCTTTGGGAGTTTCTAAAAGTCATTATTCTGTTTAATAGATAATTATAGTTACATAAAATTAAGCATTTATCACTTGGGGATAGGTACAGAGTATATTTCAGTGTGACATTTGTAGAATTCCAGCTATTAAGTGCAGAAGAAATACTAGAATTAAATAATCATTTTGTAGCCACTTTGAGCAATGGGATTTAGGCAACTATAAAAACTGCCTGCTAAAACCATTAAGTGCCAGTCCATGGGGAACTTTATAATGGCCCCGCCAGCAGGCCAACCATGATTCACATTTAGCCTCACCCTGCATGGGACACTGCTTATGCATTCTTGGCAAAAAATCAAACCACCATCTAATCAAATTTCTCCATCTGATTATCATTTTAGAGGAAATATGAAGAGTCAGGGAATATATTAAATGACACCACAAGGAAGAAATCAGCCAAATCTGGAATATGCCGAGAAATACAACCAGACTAATGACTTGGTTATTTTAACAAATGAGTAACATGGAAGGAGGTTGAGGTTGGGAAGAGACACAGACAATAAAAGGAGTCTGAGAGACTTCTCACCAGAGTGCATATTTGGATACTTATTTAAATCAAACTGACCAGATTATGTTGCACCTGCCTGGGTTTTGAGACAATCATGGGCATGAAAATCCAAACTGAGTATCAAATGATATTAAGGAATTGTTTTATTAAATGAAATTGTTGTATTGTGACTACATTAAAGTAGTATTTATTTTATTGGAGAATGATACAAAGTATTTATGGGTGAAATGATATAAAATGTGGAATTACTTTAAAATACTCTAGTTATCCTCTCCCAAAATGAATGCAGATAAGTGATTAAATAAGACTATCAAACATTGCTAGTTGTATAATCTAGTAGAGTAAGGTTTACCTGCCTATTCTTTCTACTTTTGAGTATGTTTCAAATCTCCAAAATAAAATGCTAATAAAATCAATAAGGCATTGTGTAAATAAAAGCAAACATTCATTGCACTAAATTTATTTGTTTAATTTCCTTCTGGTAAGGGAAATACCTTAAATCCCCTTTCTTTCTCTAAGGACTGCTTTGGATTTCTGTGATTCTCATCATGGATATCTTGATTTATTGCTTGATGTATACACAAGACACCTTCTTTTAAAACTACACTACATGCCCCCAGCGTGATTCAGACCACGGTCCCTCAATAGGATTGGCTCAAGAGCAAAGGTAGCATGAAAATTGGGGACTGATTCCAGTAGAAATGAGAGCATTTATGTGTTCACTGTTGTGGATTCAGTGATGGTGAGATTTTCCATTTCTGGAAATCACATCAGTAATAGCAATGAAGCCAAGTGGCTAAAAGCAGAGGCTCCGGATTCGGAAGGACCAGTCTCCTAGCTTTGACTCTGTCAATGACAAAGTCCTTTGTAAAGGGCAGAGAATCAGAGCCTCACTCACAGGGTTATGTGAGAGTCAAAAGAAGCACATTTTGCTTATGGACTGAAGCGGACTATGACACAGGCTAAGGTAACATAATCTGTGTTTCACTAACCAGAGTGCTTCTGAATTCACTTTTATACTTCTCCCAAGTTTATTTCTTCCTTGTAATCCCATATATTTTTCTGTTTGTAAGTCATATTTCTAAATAAAAATCAATATCTCTACAAAAGAGAAGCTACCAACTTAAACTTATTTTTACTTCAATAGTTTTGGATCAAGAAAATGTAGCAGAAGCATAGAATATACTCAAAAATTAATCTTTGATTTTGGATAAGTTTATATTTACAGAGAAATTACAAAAATAGTACTGAATGTTCTTGGTAACCTTTGGCAACTTGTATTTTTAAAACACAGGTATGAATTATTTGATGAACAATAGTTACTGATGTAGGCAGTAGTTGAACAATTTTAAGACAAATAAAACTTGCATCTCAAAAAGAAGCCAATGAAACTTTTGTGGTATGGGCTTTCATCCTGCTGTTATATGAGTGTCATTCACTCATTCATTCACTCATTCATTCATTCTTTGTTATCACTTGAGGTTTTCCTGGAGCAGTGTCTATTCCATGGCAGGCAGTTCACAGATGCTTGAAGACATTTTTGAGGTTATTTATAGCTCCCTGTAATTCTCCACTGTGGGATATTTCCTTGGTGACAGAAAATGGTTCAGGCTTTGGGTTCAAGAAATATGGCAGCTATGGAAGAGATGAAACTTCAAAAACGGGGAATATCATAACTATATATTTCAGGCAGTAGTTATCAAAGTGGAGTCTAGGGACTAGTAAGAAACTCTTTTAGGGATCTGTTAAACTACTGCAGTTCGGAACTGGAATGTTCCCACAAAGCCTCATGGGCTCAGAGGTGGGACTTTTGAAAGGTGATTGGATCATAAAGATTAATTCTCTGAGGTTTTCAGAGCTAAATGTGCAGGTAGAGCCTGGTTGGAGGTGTTATGTCATCGAAGATGCGATCTGGAAGAATGTATCTCTCTCTCAGACTCTTCCCTTCTCTCTCTGCTTCCTGGTTACCATGATATGAATAACTTTCCTCTGCTTGGTCCTTCCTCTATGCTGTTTCTGCATTGTAGGCTACTAATAATGGGCTGCAACGGGGAACCAAAATAAATCTCTCCTCCTTTAAGTTTCAGGTGTTGGGTATTTTGTTCCAGTGACAAGGAAAGTGACTGGGGCAGATTCTGATAACAAAGAAGTGGGATTGTTGCTATGAGTACCTGACCATGAGGTTAGAAGCCTTTGGAACTGATTTGTAAGAGGAGTTTGGAAAGGTTTAAAGATGCTGGCTAGAGAAGTCTTAGAATGCTGCAAGCTGAGCTTAATGCAAGATTCTGGTCAGAGTTAAGAAGTCCAAATTGTTCATAGAACTGTGGGCAGTAAAGCAAACTCAGGAGGTTTCAGTCGAGAATAGACTCCACTAGCAGTTGGGGTAGAGGTCACGTGTATTATGCTCTGGCAGAAAACTCTGTTTGCTTTGCCCACTTCCTGAGATTCTGTGGGAGACTGACATTAAGGATGGTGGACTAAGAAATCTGGCATAGTAAATTTCAAGGCAGCCCAATGTTCAGGCTAAGACATGTGTTATGGTTTGGGTCTGGATGTCCTCCCAAAGCCTCATGCAGTCAGGGGTGGGCTTCTAGAGTTTGTAAATGACTCATGGTCCAATGCTGGGATTATGGGTGTGAGTGCCACACCCCAGTGAGTGTGGTCTACATACAACAGAAGGCACAGCAAGAGTCTTCTCTCTGTGCTCCTCCCCTTTCGCTCTTCTTGCTTGTCCTATTTTCCGCTGCCATAAACTGTTGCTCCTCTGCCATGTGCCACTCTGCCTTGGAGCCAGCTGAATATGGACAGAAACCTCCTTGAACTGTAAGTTAAATAAATCTTTCCTTCCTTAATTTTGGGCGTCAAATATTTTGTCTCAGCAATGAGAGAAAAGTAACCAAGATAGCATACATATTACTTGTGGCTTTTAGCCAGGTACACTGAAAGTCAGAAACAAAAAAAGCCCATTTTCAACTGGGGCAGAAAGGAAGCATCTGCAAAGTTGGAGCCACAGACAATATTGTTGCTGAAAAGATTGTTATGTTTTTAAATATACAGTAACTACTACTATGCCAATGTGTTTTAGCATAACAAAGTATAAGAGACTCATCTGCACAGCTTCAGACTCCATACTGGAACCAATCTCTATAAATTCTCCTCTCATTAAGTTTGGAGTGATATAAAAAAAAGATTATCTGCAGTTATCTGAAAGTGCTACTGAAATACTCCCCCTTTTCTCAGTTACTTACCTGTGTAAGGATGGATTTTCCGCAGATACTAACAAGAAACATATCACACAGAATGAACATAGAATCAGGTGAAGTAAACCAATAATTTTTAATTAAGTCAGCTATTAAAAAATTTGCAAAAATGTAAAGCTATGTAACTCTGTTCACAAATGTGTTTCTTCTAGGAAACACATTTTTAACAAAAATAAACCATTCATAATAACCTTTAATGGGTTTATTATTGGTATTTAAAATGAATTATCAAAATAAAATGAATTATCAAATAAATATTTAAATGCTTGTTTTAACTTTTAATACACTAACTTTACAAATAGATACAAGTTATAAAACACAGCAGCAAATTTTCCAAGTGAAAGAGTTTCTGTGATTAAAGAAGTTGAGAACCACGGATTTCAACCACGTCTAAAGCAGAGCAGAGGTGATCATTGGGACAGTGAAGCCCTGACCCACTCAGCAGCAGTTTTGGGGAATACTGATGAAGTTATCACTGTGAGTATGAGATTTAATGTTCTTATTGTGTTCTTATTCCTTGTTCCTGCGTAAATGGGAGTTGAAATTTTGAAGACCTGTAACCTTGAAGAAAGGGGAATAATAAAACTCTTCCACTGGGTTAGAGGGTGTCAAGTCCATCCATGTCATGGATTTTACATAGAAATACATATTTGTGGTAGGAATTGAACCCTGAGACTGAGACTAAATTGGAATTCTAATTTCCAAGATGGAAAAATAAAACATGAACCAAAGCATTAATGTAGGAATTGGTCCAATATCTTCTATCTGTGGGTCACCTACAAGAAGCAAAAGCAAAAGTTCTCCAGTGAATCTACTCATAACTCAATCTCTATAGATAAGCATGGCCTTAGGTAGACTGGATTTTAGTAAATTGAAATGTTTACCAAAGAATTTCCCTCCTTTTCAAGCAATTATGATAGGAGAAAAGTTCCCTAAATTGACAAAAGATTAAAAAAAGCACACACATCTACTTAAATACCCCTCAGTATGAAAGATTAGAAGCAATCCCTTTGAACCCTGAAAAGCACATGACTACCCAATATCAGTGCATCTTTTTTTCATTAAATTTGGGGATTCAAGGCAGTGCAATAAGAACATTATTTAAAAAGAGACAATGTTGCCTTTTCTTTCTCCAAATCATTTGAAATTTTAAGGAAAGTTTCTAGATGCAGTAGCCACATGTAAAATAAATGTCATGCCTATATAGCATAACAAACAACTACAAACACAAAAGAAAAGATATAATTTCCTATGGAAACAAATGCTACAAGACAACAAGGTGCAAATGAAAATTTTAAAAAGAATAAAAGGAATCCTGAATGAATGAAAACAATACAGAATTTTGTTGTGAGAGAAGAAAATACTCAATGGCTGGACTCCCAAAATGAATTTATAGACTCCATGTAATTCCAAATAATATCTCAGTATGATATTCCACTTTACAAGCTGATGCTGAATTCCTAGAACAAATGCTGGTCTAGTGTGTCTAGGACAGTTTTGAACAAGATTGAAATAAAGAAAGACACATCATATGAGACATGAAAGATTTAGAAGGTAATAGTAATTAAAACATAATATTGTGTTAGGTTAGATCACTAAATGGAGGAAATTAAATAAAAAGTCCAGTAAAATCCCATATATGCAGGAATAAAGAGTATATAAGGGAGCTGCATTATAAATCACTGAGGAAGAGTCTGAGCAACCAATAAAATATGGGAATTGTCAGCTTGGAGTAAAGTTAAAATCAGATCATTCTTCATTCCATAAGCAAAACTAAATTTGAAATTAATCAAAACAATAAAACTCTTAAAAGGAAGTATAGGAGGGTATCTTGATGACATTAGAATGGAAAATGGTTTATTAAATTATATACAAAGAACTAATACCCTAGGAAAGATCAGAACATGTTTAGCATGTCCTTCAGACTCATGGCTAAAATCATAAAAGTATAGCTTTTGATTATGTTATACTTCTCTCAACGCTTAGCAGAGAGATGTCATTATTTTGGTCCCTGAAAGTTCTACATTGCCAGATCAGCCATTCCTTGGAGGTGGTCAGTCCCAGTGAGTGATAACAAGTGTGCCCTTTTGTAAATTCCATGGGCTTCAACTGAAGGGTATAAATACATGGGCAATGTATATTGACATAATGGGGATATCACAATGTGTATATGTACTGACAATGTGTGCCACGGAATCAAAAAAATTCTTACCAGCATCAAAGTTCTGGTTTGAGTCTATGAAATTTTTCAAGATCAGTCATCTCTACAAAAGACTCTGTAAAAGACTAATCAAATTAATGATTATGATGCTTTAAACTAACTGTGAATCAGTCTAAGAATGCTCTTCATGTTTGATTTAATTGAAACACAGATACTAATAATTTTTAAAAAAACATTAGAAGTATCAAGGTTTTAATACAATTTTGTTTTAGTCTTTGAGAAAGTGATTTTAATATCCAGATTTCCCTTTTTTTATTTATAGAGTGAGAAGCTAGAGTGAGATTGTTTCTAACATTTCTTCTAAGTTGCTGATGTCTGTGGTTCTATATTTCCACAACATAGACAAGGAAGTACAGAATGAAAGACAAATTTTACAATTCCAAACCTTCCAAACTGTCTTCCTGAAATTGGTGGCATGATTTCTTTAACATCTTATATCCACTTTCTTTATTTTCAGTAATCTCTTAAAGTGTCTTTTGATTAGCTTAATTTTTCTTCTAGCCTAGCCTATTATTCTTTAGAAATTGCAACTAGTTGACTGAAGAAACCACTAAGAAAAACCATTGACTCATTACTGAGTTGAAAACAAAATTTTTCAGTTTTGGTTTGTGGATGAGTTGACAAACAATGTAATAAGGATCGCTAGTTAAAAATTTTCTGGACTAGTTTAGTTATCCTGTAAGTACCACATAAAAACCCTAACAAAGAGTTTTCATAGATTGCTGATTTCTTTCTATTTCCAAGGATAAGGGCTAATGAGGAGATGGGAGTGAAAGCTAATGGAAAGAATCCTCCTTCTGAGCCAGGAAGCAACTCATTCTAGGAAACCAAAATATGGGCATTAATAGAGGAAATGGTGATATTTTGTGGATCCTAGAATAAAAGAATTGCCAAGATCAATTGTATATGGTTGTTTAGTCAGCTTTCCGTAACTATGGCAAAATAATTGAAACAAACAGCTTAAAAAGAGGAAAGATTTATTCTGGCTTATGGTTTCAGGGGATTCAGTACATGCTCTGTTGGTCCTATTGCTCTGGTCCCTGGTGAGGGAGAGCATGATGATAGGGAGAATGTGTCACAGAATTGCTTACCTCACGGAAGCTGGAAAGCAAAAAGAGAGAGATGAGGGGTTTGGGGGTCACAGAATATTATTTAAAACATGCCCCTATTCATCTTCTTCCTCCAACTAGGCCTCACCTCCCAAAGTTTCCACCACTACCCAGCAGTGCTTAGTTGTGCAGCTGGGCCCAAGCCTGCAAGACTTTGGGGGAACATTCCAGATCCAGACTATACCAATGGTTTGTATCTCTTAAGCTTGCCTATAGTGCTTGTTAAGGCATAACTAGCAAGGTAGGTATATGCTATTATTTGGATCCAGAATGTCCCCAAAGACCCATGTATTAAGTGTGTGGTACCCAGGGATGCATTATGGGAAGGTAATAGAATTCTTAGGAGCTGAGACTTTAGGAGACATCCCTAGGTCACTAAAGGTGAGATTTGAGGGGATCATGAAACCATTGACTCTCTTTTTGGCTTCCTGGCTCATGGTGAATCTTCTGTTGTGCCCTGTGCTGCCTTCTCAGAGGCCTAGAAAAATGGGCCAATTGATTGGTACCTCCAAGCAACACAAGCTAAAATAAACCTTTTCACTCTCTAGTTAATAAGTATGTTTCTTCATGGTGACATAAAGCTGTCTAGTACAGTGTGCATTGTGTCTTCGGAATAACTCATTGCTCTGCAAGTCTATGTCTAACATAAAAGGCCATTTAGAAAAGTAAATGGGGGCCATATGAATAAAATTTTACACTTAAATTTTTATTCTTGTTTATTAAATGAAATCACATGGACATGCAAGATACCCTCCACTGGATATTTCATTCACAAAAAGGTATGAATAGACTAGTTGTGACTGACATATTCTCATTATTTTCCCTTTGTTTTCTAAAAAAGCACTGATGAAAGATTACACACATTTTAATACAAAATATACCCTAACTACATATTGCTTAGACCTTATGTACAACCTTATCAGGCTTGTGTGTTAATGGAGCTTGCATTAGGCATGAAACTCCCAGCAGTTGCAGGACAGCAGCAACAGTCTCCTCTCCAGGGGGTAAATCAAGTTCATATGGTGGGTGGAGACAAGCTTTATTCCAGGGGAATCCTAGGGCTAGGATTTCTTACATGCTCCCTGCTCACTTTACTCAGCTTGGGACTAAGATTCATGGACTTGATTGGCTTTACCCGAAGCAGGTGTCAAATAGGAAGCAGAATCCTCTGGAGAGATCCCAGGAATTGTTGGAAAAGACTTCCCTTAGACCCATCTTGGGAGAGCAGGCTTTCTGCTTTCTGTGTTCTTTGTTTTGCCCATATTACAAAAGTAACAAGAAGTGAGGAGGAGGGGAAGAGGAGGAGAAGGAGAAAAAAGAGGATAAAAATAAGGAGAAGGAGAAGAGAGGGAAAGGAAGACAGAGAACAAGAGGAAGAGGAGGAAGGGAGGAAGAGGGGGGAGGTAGAAGGAGAAGAAAGAAAAGAAGATGGTGATGATATAAGACATTTTTTTCAAAAAGAGTTAAATATGAACAAAATTTCTCTTTTGCACAGCGGTGTATACATAAGGAGGTGAGGAAAGAAGAATAACTGTCTCTTTTTGCTAATGGACTAGTAAAGGAGAATGTTTCCTAGCTTGCTTTCTGCTACTGCCCACACTAGCCAGGGGAAGATCACAGAACTTGCTTTTCCTATTAGGTAGGTCCACTGTGCATCAAATGTCTTTTGAAACCCACTTGAATTCCTAAAGTTGTGTGCCTGACCCTGTAGGTCTTTTCTTACAAAGTAGCCTCTAGAATAAAAATGTGATTGTGTCCATTTCCATCCCCCAAATGACACAGACCCACAGGTGTAGTGAGCCAACTGGAACTACTTTTCTCCCTGATGTTACTACATGCAGTTTAGTGTAAGAATGAGTCTACATCCTTGGCAGTCATGTGTGCAAATTCATGAACTCAGACCCGTGATTAGTAGATATTTGTATATACTTTGCAATAGAGACTGCCTCCCCAACTGAATGGACAAGATTTGCTGCAATCACCAGTTTCAAAAGTAGAATACAGACTGCAGAGTTTTAAAAAGTTAAGATCTGAAAAGGAATACTCTATCTTCTTACTACCTAACACTTTCATTTTAAATTTGAAGCAAATCATGAAATAGAAATGTTTGAAAGACAGCTGTCAACTACCCAAATGTGACATTGCTCTTTGTCCTTGTAAAGCACAGCAGATACAGTGATCACACGCGAGAGAGAGGAGGTGCCAAAAAGAGACTGAAAGCAAAGTGGGTTTTGCAGGTGAAGGTGTTTTTAAATTTTGTTTTGTTTTCTTTTGGCTTTTGATTTCTAGTAGTATGTTGTTACGTGCTAAGGCAAAATGAAACAAACAAACAAACAAACAAAAAACCAACCCAACCCAAACCAAACAAAATAAAACAAACTTATCAAAGACTGTTGAATAAGATCTTATTTGCAGAACATTTAGTTAAAGCCCCGAATTATACATGAATGGTATTGAGTTCATGAAATTTTATGTTCAGAATGCCACCAGCAGTGTGACTGGCCATCTCGCCAAAAGGCTCCCAGACGATGGCAGGAGACAGAGCCAACCCACCCACCACATATCTCCCTCATCATCACCTTCAGGGAGGCTTTGGAGAAAGGAGACTGATTAGAGGAATCTGAAGCTTAGCATGAAAGATTGTTGCTTCCTCTCAACTCTTACATTGAAGACAGGGTTGAAGTTGTCGCCAGCTTCTCCTTGTAAGCTTGGGAGTGAAAAAACTGAGATTTGTTCAGAAGAGAATTCCTGCAAGCCAGGACAAGAGGATGTTCACTCTGGTGTACGTCCAGACTTGCCCCTGAACTACTGTGGCTTAGAGGACATTGAAGAAGATCAGATGTCATTTTGATAAACTTCCACATGTAGACAAGGCCAGAATTAGTCTAGTTCCTAAGAGTTCTGGAAGTTGGATCCTACTGAAGTTAGCAGTCAGTGGTATAAGTTTTAGGTTCTAACACTTGGATCACTCATAGAGAGAGAGAGAGAGAAAGAGAGAGAATGAGAAAATGTGTGATGACTTCAGGCGGAGATGTTGTCAATCACCAGGGTGAGCAGTGTGCAGGAGTGAGTCCTTTGGTTTTGGGACTTGTTGGGGCCCCTATCTGACTCCTTGAGACAAGTAGGGGCCATATGCCTGTTCCTGCTTGCCTTGTCTACTTCTAATAGTCAGAGGAGTTCATGCCCATTGCAAGCTGAGGGATCCTGGTTCTGCCCCCAGCCTGACTAGTACTGCAGCCTTTATTAAGGAAAAGAGATGAACTGAGTGTGGAGTTCCAAGATGAATATTGTTCGAAAAGTTGGAAGTTGCTAGAAAAATAAACAGTTGTTAAAAGGGCTAAGAAATGGGAGTTTTATGGTGAGAAGTCAGCCAGTACTTCAAAGAAACAAAGCTACTGCAGGCTTGTTTCTTCTATGTACTTGTTCTAAGAGCTAGAATTCACATTCAGTTTGTCATTTTAGAATATGTGAAAGCTACCACAACTTAGGAACCGTGTGAGTGACCCAGGCTTAGGAGGTGAACTTGAAGAGAACCATATATACTCAGTAGCACTCTCTGCTTCCTTGAGTTGAGACCTAGAAAGATGGCAGCCCTGAAGGACTGATTTCATGTTTTAGTTTCTTGCAGAGAATTGAGCTTCATCTGTGTGTCACTTCCAGGGACACTACTATCTTAGTCACCTTCTCATCACTGGTGCAAAATATCCAATACATGCAATTTAAAGAAGGGGAAATTTATTTTGACTCACATCTTTTAGGGGATTTAGTCCATAGTCGGCTCCAAGGCAAAAAGGGCACAGTGGAAGTCTGGTGGAGGAAGGCTGCTCACATAATGGTGGCCAGGAAGGAGAGAGAGAGACAGAGACAGAGACAGAAGAGAGCCATACCCTTTCAGGCCGTGCTTCTAGTGACCCTCCTCTGCTGTCCAGACCCCATATCTTACAGGACTTTCAACTCTCTGAACTCTTCATGAATTAATCCACTGACAAGCATAGCACCCCCATGATCCAATATCCTTCTAAAAGTTCCACCTTTGAACACATGAGGTTTGGGGAAGTAGTTCTAGATCTAAATAACAAACACGTTAGAAATCATGGAATTTGTTTTGAATAAAAGCACAGACATTCTGTGGTGTCAGTTACAGTGGGAATCATTTTTGGAGTATCATTAATCTGTGCCTCTCCTGGACTAAGGCTGAAAGCACTGTAGGTGACAGTTCGCAGTCTGTCTGTCAGGACTTGTTCTGTGCTGAGGAGAGTCCCTCCCCCAAGAGCCCCTCTCCCATTTTTCCTTCTCAATAGCACCTGGCACCTGGAGCCCCAGTGCAGAATAGCATACCCTGGACAGAGGCAGCTCTACAGGGTCATTCCAGCTCAGATCCTTATGATATGGACAAATACACTATTGCTATTACATCTCATTTCAACTCTTTCCTCTAGACTGGGCACCAGCAATGTTACAACCATTGGCTAAATGGTTTGCTGCTTGTTTTTACGTGGCTTATGAGTTAAGAATAGTATTTTTAAGTGGTTGGAAAAAAAGAGAAGAATAATTTGTGACACCTAAAAATATTCCATATCAGTGTCCATAAGTGATGTGTGGTTGGAACGCAGCTAGGTTCATTTATTTGTGAATGTTTTCAGGCTTCTTTCGTATTAAGAGAAGCTGTATTGGATAGTTACCACTGAGACTGTATGACCCACAAAGTCCATGGCATCTACTGGGGCATTTATACGGGTAGAAAAGGTTTGCTGACCTTTGCCTTGACCCAATCTGTCTACTGAGGATCTTAGTAACTAAACATGATATTGATGATTAAGATATTAATTTATGTGATCTTGGGCATCTCATCACAAAGAGTATTGAACAGTGATTGTCTAACTTCCCTCAGCTGTACGGAGTTTAATAATGATAAAATAAAGCACACTTACAACATATTTCTTAGTGTATATCTGAAGTGCCTTTCAGTGCCCTGAGAGTCACTTAACATTCATTTCCTGTAGGTAATGCATGCCCCCCAACTCCTGCTCCACATGACCCTGGCACATCGGTAGGCACGTAACTTGGGTGGCTAAGGTGATCATTGCATCCCTCCACATCCCAGACCACAGGATATGTATGTGAGCCCAGCCAGGTGAGCAAAAGTGCAGCCCAGAACTGTGTTCTTAGAATTTTGAAAAGAGGGCACTCATGCATTTGTTTGTGTTCTCAGTTTGGAGAGGCTATAGGTCGTCATGACAAGGGGCTGCTCAGAGCTGGTGAAAGAGAGGCACATCCCAGCGGGGTTCTTTCCAGCTCCCTGCCTGGACATGATTTGTCAACAGACTCCTTTATTGGCTTCATCCAGTTTCCAATGACTTTTGGCACTCGCCAAAGACAGGCTTTACTGTTTACAGGATTTCTAAGCACAGTACTCCTTGATTCCCACAGCATTCTTTACATCTGGGGACCATGAGATTCAGGGAGAGGTAACCTGCTAGTCATGGTAAATAAAATCAGAGCCTCATCACTCCAAATCCCTGCTCTTTTTGATATAAGATGCAAGTGATCTTATACTTTTTCATAACATATTCGCTACAGAGAAAATGTTCTCTGCAATTTATAATCAGAAAGGAATGTAAATCTCTTTATTATGGCAGACAATGTATGGAAGTAGGAACCATTAACTGTTATTTTCTGTAGAGAGGCAAAAATTATTTTAAAGAAAATGTTCAAACTTTTCAAAGCTATAGAACACAAAGAACAATTTGAAGATTTCAAATTAAATGAGTTAGAAATAGGTAGATCTAGTTTTCTTTGAAATCTCTGAAGTCCTGAAACTTAAAACAGAGAGTCTGTGGCTTGTGTAAGATTTATTTTGAGCTGGGTGTAGTGGTGCAGACCTGTAATCCAAACACTCTGGGAGGCTGAGGTAGGAGGATTGACAGTTTGTGGCCAACCTGGGTAACTTAGCAACTCAATGAGATCCGGTCTCAAAACAAAACAACACAAAACAAAATGAAACTAGAGTTGTTCAAGCAGTCATTTTTGACTAGAGTTTCCTTCATCAACCATAGAGACTTTTTCACAAGTTAAAACATAGTTACTGATTTTCCTGATCATCTATATAACTCATGCTGGTGGTAAAAAAAAAAAAAAAAGAACAGAAGATTGGAGAAAGAAATAAACATTGTTCGCCATCTCTGTCACCCGATGAAAACCACCTGCCACTATTAGTGTGTGAATGGTACTTTCCATTCATTGAAACTTCTCACTTTCCCATTTCTGCTGGGGAAGGAACTTAGGCTTTCTCAGCTATTGCTGTGAGCTCCACCTCATCTGAAACACAGATGTGTGCTCTTTCTTTCCTTTTCTGTGTACCACTTAGCTAAATTATGTACCTACCAATTCATGTCTACACATGCTTATGCAGTTTTCCTATTTTTCTTCAGTTTTCAAGCTTCCTGGTGATAGAAGCCTTTGGGATACAGGAATATTTTTTCTTTGCGCTAAATCATAAAATACATAATAACTTCTGTGCTTCCTATGTCTTTTAATATGAGTATCCTCTTTTACCACTGGACATCCTATTGTTCCTACTGTGGTATAAGCATCCTTTTCAACAATGACTGAAAGATTATTGTAAATACCTACAGTGTAATAAATATTAAGATGATTTAAAATTAATTGAAACTGTGTCTACCTATTCTCATAGATTTCTGAATTATCCAAAGTCTTGAATTTGAGAATTCTAAAGAACTTTTTGATAAAAATCTCAAGCTCTCTCTTCCACATGCAATAATTAATTCAGTTAAAGGGAAAGAGTTTATATCAGTTGTTATGGCTTGTGTCTAGGTGTCTCCCCAAACCTTCAGATGGTCAGAAGTGGGGCTTTTTGGAGGTGACTGGATCTAGGGTGTGTGATGTTAGGAGCAAGGATGTGATACTAGTTTTCTTTCATCCTAAGATTAAGAATGTGAGTGCTACCTGAACTTAGAGGGGTTATGTTGGACAAAATATGAGACAGAGAGGGTTGCCATGGTTGTTTATCACTCACTGCTTGCTGCCTTGCTGCCTTCTGCCTGCCATAAACTGCTTCTCCCCTGCCATGCTGCTCTGCCTTTGAGTCAGCCAAGTATGGGTTGAAACTTCTACAAATTGTGAGTCAAATAAACCTTTCATCTTTTCACTTTGAATGTCAGGCATTTCATCTCACCAACTAGAAAAAGTAACTAAGATATAAATACTATTTAAATGTTAAGTCATCAAAATGATACAAGATGCAAATTCTGAAATTTCAGTGACTTTGCTTAGATGGTAAAACTTTAACCTGAGTGGTCGCTACACACACAAACCAAAAATTAACCATTTTCATTTTTCAGTTTCATATGTGAGATGGTACACAACATATCTGTGACACAGTAACATGACCTGAAAAATCTGTTTATGTTTTAAATTTGGAATCAAAAGTCAAAAGCAGCAGAATTGAAACCACAGCCATCTCTGTGAAATATTGTCCTCTAACAGAGTCAGGTCACCTTTGAGACTTTCCAGTCCAGTTGCCACCATTTTTGATCCTAGACAGCTCTGGTTCATGCTACAGCTTCCCAATGCCTTGCCCTGAATCAGCTTATTGTGTGATTCTTACAGTTTATATTCAAGTTATAATAACTTTATTGGGTAGTCTAAAACTTAGTGGAGTACAAATGTTATTAAAAGGCTCATTGTATTCTAACTATGGCCTTCAACCACAAGCTATGGAAACTTGCTTTTGTACTCACTAGGTGTCTGCCTCAGGCAAATCCCATAGAGCCCACATCAGTATACAATCAATATAAAAATTTTACAGAAACATAAAACAATTTAGCTTGGAGTCCTTAATCTTGAGAGATTATATTGCAAACAATTTATAAATAAAATAAAGTCAAGCTTTGAATTTGGTTAAACATGGCATAAGATAGAGGAGTACAGTGGGTGAAGCATAAAGGAAGTAAGACTTGCAGGATCTGATAGTTATTGAAGTTGGGCAATGGGAATTCAGTAAGTATTCTCTACTTTGAAATATTTTTGACAATTTCTTTAATAAAAACATTTACATTTTTTCTGCAGTTATTAGCTGTCTTAGTCCATTTTGCATCACTAGAACAAGACACCTCCTACCTTACAAGGTATTTAGGAAGTAAAGAGATGTTTATTTGGGCTCAGGGTTCTGGAGGTTCAAGTGCAAGATGAGGCAGCCCCATCTCTTTGACAGGGGTGGCACAGTGTGGTGGGAAGTTATGTCTGAGTGAGTGGTAATGTCATTCTCCGGGAAACAGAGACAGAGAATGGGACTGGAGCCCCAAGGTCCCCTTTGAGGTCATGCTCCCATGATGAATGGATCTCTTAAATAAGAGGACACTGCACCTCCAAACATGCTGTTCTGGGACCAAGCCTTTCCATGCAGATGTCTGGGAGACACTCGTTATAAATAAGTAAAGCATTAGGAATAAACAAAGAAGATAAGTGAAACATTTTTATTTAAGGAACAAAACCTCAGAAATATAACAAAGAAAACCTTTGGTGGGGAAAAAAGTACTTCAAGATCTTATTGGACCTGGAAGCACTGCCTTTCACTCTGGCCGTGGCTGCTGGGAGTCCTCAAGGCAGCAGGGATATGATCTCCTCCGTCCTTTCTCCTCCCTTCTCTCTAGTGCATTTCTAGATGTTCTGGCCCTGGGACAGGAAAGGAGTGGGGAAAGGGTCATATCCTCTCTTGGGTGTGTCTGCATGGGAGCCTGCTTCTTCATCTGACTGGACAGGTGTGCTTTCCTTGGGGTGGCAGGTGTCGCCTGTGCCTGGGCCTATGACTGCACTGCAAGGGCCTTGCTTCAGGGGCAACCATCCTGCATGCTTTTCTTGCATAGTGGTTCCTTATGACATCTCACTATTGATGCCTGCTCAGCTGAGCCCAAGTGTGCACAGGATACTCCTGGGTCCTGGCTATGCAGTTTGTAGGCAGCAGCTTCCTTTGTCACCCTCTGCCTGATGTCTCTCCTTTCTCACTGCTTCAATCAGGAGCTGGGGCAAGCAGCAGGTCCCTAGCCCAGTGGAGGAGTGGACTGCCCAGGACAAGAGGCCTCCCACACTTTGCTCTTGATAGGGTCACTCTTCATTTATTACTGGCATTGTTTTGTGTTCAGAGTATAACTTTGAGCCTTCCAATGAGAAAATGGAAAGGAAGGCACGCCACCACCACACTGGCCTTGAGTCAGTATGGGGAGTGGTGCCCCAGGGACCGATAGGGAATGCTGTGATGGCCGACTTAACAGAGTGGGAGGGCCAAGCTCCCATGGCTTTATCTAATCCTCTTCCATCCTGGATGGCTTGGAGCCCCTTCCTGCTGTTTTGTTTCCTGGTGGCCAGTTCTGCGCCCAAGGGGAAATTTCAAGGTTTCCGCCCACACCCTCTCTCTTCAAGCCTCATTCCCACTTCTCCTCTGGCCTCCTCCTGCCCACTTCTGTGGTTTTGTCTTTTGGTCCCAGATGAGACCAATTCATAGCCAATATCTATTGTAGGCACAGAGAAAGGACACTTGCTATCCCCTGTACCTGGAAAAACCTTATCTTCTAGCTCCACTGTGTCCATGACATTGAGCCTACTTCTTTCATTTCATTACCTCTCAATACCTCCTTCTCCAGGTAGATTGTCTGATGCCACCACTTTTTCAGAATGTCCAAAGATGGTGCTCCCACTGGGAAGAGTTGGACAGAATTCCTACACTCTGCCAAGCAGTTCATTTGACATTAATGCTTACTTTTTTCCCCATGTCGAAAACTTTGCTTTTCTCTGTCTTCTGCTCTCATTTCTGTTACTCCCCCTTCTTTCTGAAAGACAGGATTTTATAACCAGTTGAGGAAAGCAGGCATCTTACGATCTGTGGCTCCCACCCTCAGGAACTGTCTCTTTAGATCTGTGTTCCATTTGCCTGCAGAAAGGCAGATGGGCAAGGAGAAGGGACACATGGCAAACTGAGACATAATTTCCCATTGATCTTTTTGGTGGTAAAACTATGAACTCATTCATATTCAAATGATAATGGTTAGAATTTAGTGTACTTTTCTACCAGTACTCTGAAGATTGACCCTAGAGGTTTGCCGCCTTGAGGTTTGGTAGAGAGCCTTGGAGCCAAACCATGAGGACCAAGCCAGTCTCATAGAGTGTGACAGATGCTGGGGGACTCTGCCTGAGCCATGCAGCAGTGTTTCCTGGCTGCCAGTTGCATCTGCGAACCTCAGCTTTCTGTTCTGTGAAAAGAACAAGCCCCCTTCTTCCAAGTTCACCATAGGAATAATGGAAATAATGTGTGTAAAAGACCCTTGGAAAATGGGAAAGCATCTATGGGAATGGGAATTATAAAGAGCCTTCGGGACTCCTGAGAACATAAGGTATTATTATCCTGGAGAGGGTTTTACTTAGTTAAGTTGAGAGAAGTTGGAAGAGTTAGAAACATGTATAATTTACAGTCTGCCCTTCATCCAACTATTTTATATTTTTCGTAGCTTACACAGCACTTCTGTAAACTTCAAAGAGGAGTTTGAGGAAAGGATTCTGTAAGTTTTTGGGCTATCTTCTCTCTGAGTGCTGGGCTTCCCGGCCCTGGCCAGGGATGTGATGATCTGGCCGCACTCCTGTCACCCTACTGGGTGTGAACAAAATATACAGCGAACCTTTAAGTTAAAAAATAAAAAACTTATTTCAGTAAAAGACATATTGGCACAAGTCCTCTCGAAACACTTCCCTTGCTTTGAGCACACTTGTCCCATATTTCTTGTGATTTCTGAAGCAGTTCTGAAGTCCTGTTTGGTGAGTGTCTTTATAAATTGTGATCAAAAGTACAGTGAATGATGCTGCTTGAGTGCCATGCAATGGAAGGACAGGCTCATGGGAGCACGACGATGTGTCCTCACCTATTCAGATCCAGCACCCTGTGATCTCTTGGCTTTTCCCCAAATCCAAAATGATCATGGGAAGTAAACATTTTGAATTGGGTTAGAACATGAAGACATCCAGGACAGTACTACTACAGACACTCATGAAAGAAGACCTCTGAAACTGCTTCATAAAATGGAAGAACTATGAGATGAGTGTGACTGAAGGAAGGGGGAGGATTTTGAGAGGGATTAGAATCATTGCATATTTCACCATATTTTTAAAACACATCTTACAAATGCAGGCCAGATCTCTGGGAAGAGTGTCAGGTAACTGAATTCCACCTGGAGCTTTCCCATGACAAACCAAAGGCAAACTCTTTTTCTAGTGGGGTTAGACATGTAGACCCTTTGTCTCCTGTTGACCATCCCCTGGCACCAGAGCTTCAGAAATGCTCCACTCCATACTGCAGGCCTCTTATTGCTGTCACAACACACTATTTGCAAAGAAGTGTAAGGACTCCACACACACACACACACACACACACACACACACACACACACACTGAGACCATCTTCTCTGATATTTCTATGTA
This sequence comes from Dasyprocta punctata, assembly GCA_004363535.1. Classification (NCBI taxonomy): domain Eukaryota; kingdom Metazoa; phylum Chordata; class Mammalia; order Rodentia; family Dasyproctidae; genus Dasyprocta; species Dasyprocta punctata. Next base: position 57,274 of record RJWM01000857.1, on the reverse strand, counting down.
GCAATAGTATAACCATTTCAGAGGGTAATAATGGGCTGTAGACAAAATCTATCACTGGGTTTCAACCTTAATATAATATTGTTCTGGCCACTTACCAAGCTGTTCAAGGAATAATATTCTTCCTGTGTTGTGACATGATCATCCATTCCACAAACTTCTGGTCACCTTGGGATAAGTGCTGAAAAATACAATTGTGTCTGAGACCAAGAGAGACTTAGCAACTAATATTCGGAAGACAGGTCTTAAATCAATAATTATGCAAATGCTTACTTAATTACAATGATCACATGTACTATGAATATGCCTACCAGGTGAGATGTAGGACACCCAGTTAAATTAGAATGTCAGACAAATATGTACAACTTGTTTATATTAAAAGATTTTTGTGGTTTGTCTAAAATTCAAATTTAACTTGGTCTCCTCTAGTTTTAGTGGCTAAATGTGTTGACATAGTTAGGAAGGATTGCAGGATGTGTAAGAGCTGGTTCATGGTAAATCCCATCCTCATCTGACTGTCACCGCGAAGTTGGTGACTCCTGAGTTAGGAAGCCAAAGGAACCCTTATCAGTTAATTGCATTTCAAAGAATGGAAGCCAGCTTCATAGGCAGCTAAAGGAAGAGCATAGAAAGGCTCATCCAATTTGCAGTCTTAGGTGGGAAACTGATTTTTTTAAATGTAACATTGCTATGCAAGTTGACTTTCAGATAGCACGATTGAGAGACATTATAAGAAGTTTTCTGCCTGGAGCTACAGAGCTCGAAGCAGGTGTGAGACTGTATTCCATGCAAGTCAGGAAACACCCTCACTGGACATGACCATAAGTCCTCTTTTTACAAAGAGGACCTTGAGAAAGAAAGACAATGCAAGTGGAAACATACCATTTTCCCCAGGCAAGACCAATAACCAAAAAAAAATCAAAACCCCAAACCCTGGCAGCTTCAGCTTTCATGCAAGAACACTGGTTTCCCAGGGATTGGCTTTTCAGTCTGGAGTCTACCAGGCAGTACAGTATGAGGTCAAAGCCCCAGTAGGGAGACGCCAGGGAGGATGACCAGAGATGCAGAGGAGAGTCATGCAGTGTGCTCCACGTTCCTCCGTGTAGTCCCAGCCTGTGCTCCAGTGCCCTCCATAAACCTGGAGCGCTCCTGAATCTCTCCTCCTTTGCCTTCCCCAGCTCCCCATGCAGTTCTGTGTCCATAGACACTGTCAGCTTTTACACCTACTTCTCCATTCTTTGACCCTATTTTTCCCTTTCCTGGCAAGTCCAAGTAGTTTCTGCTCATTGATTGACGAAAGGAGCGTTATTCATTTAATGTTTTAAAAAAAAGAACTAAGTCATTCTGATAAAGCCTAAAAATGTAGAGAGGCCTTCACTTCCTTGGCTAGGTTAATTCGTATTTTCTTGATGCTAATGTGAAAGGTGTTGTTTCTCTAATTTCTCTCTCAGTGAATCTGTTGTTCATGTACAGGAATGCTATTGATTGTTGAGTGTTGATGTTGTCTTTTGCTGTGCTACAGAATTTGGTTGTTAATTCTAGGAGTCGCTTGGTGGAGTTTTTGGGGTCTTTTGTGTAGAGTATCATGTCATCCACAAATAATGATAATTTAACTTCTTCCTTTTGATGTCTTTTTTATCTTTCTGTTATCTAATGGTTCTGGCTAATGTTTCCAGAACTATACTGAACAAGAGTGGTGATAGTAGCCATCCTTGTCTTGTTCTTGATTTTTAGAGTGAAAAGGTTCAACTTTTTCTCATTGAGTATGATGTTGACTGTTGGTTTATCAGAGATGGCTTCTATCAGATTAAGATAAAGACCTTCTATCCAATTTTCTTTAGGGTTTTTATTGTGAATGGATGTTGAATTTTTTCAAATGTTTTTTCTTCATCTATTGAGATGATCATGAGATTTTGCCCTTGCTTCTGCTTATGTGATATATTACATCTATTGATCTGTGTGTGTTGAACAATATCTGCATCCCTGGAATGAATCCTACTTGGTCATTATGTATGATCTTTTTGATGACTTACTACATTCTGTTTCCCAGTATCTTACTGAAGATTTATTACTCGTTAACTAGATATGACCTTTAATTATTAGTTCTACTGTAATTCTTTACTTATTTGTAACTGTTTTCAAAAAATAACTTTTTTTTGTTCCCTTTTATGAAGTCTAAGGCTTAATACAGAGTCCAAACCACAAGGAATAGAAAAAAAGTCTTTCAGAATATTTCACAAACATTTAATTCAAACATTTATTAATATTGTTATAATTATTGTTGTTGTTGACTAAGGATTGAACCCATGGCAAGCAATGAAATTGAATTGGAAGACTGATATTGTTTTACATTTCTGCTCTTTATTTTCAGTACTGGACATTGAACCCATCCCTTTTTTATTGTGAGACAAGGTCTTACTAAGTTGCCAAGTTGTCCAGGCTGGACTTGAATTTGTGCTCCTGCCTCAGCCTCCCAGAGTGGTACGATTTGGATTTCTTTTTTCAGAAGAAATGATACTGTGGATGAAAGCTAGGACTTTAGCAATGCTAAACAGGCTCTACTACTGACCCACACCTCATGCCCTTCATTTTTAATAAACCTGTGATACAAATGGTTAGGAAAGAGTCACAGTCATGAAATATTTGATATGCAATGGAACATTTCTTTAATAGTACCCAAACGACTTATATTAACTTGGTTTCCCATAAAAATGAGAAGGTGAGGGATGAGGAAATGTGAAATCTATTCTGTGGAATGAACTATGTGCTTTGTGTGTTAATACAGAGTCCATTCCCACTGAGGCACACATGAAATCATTAGCCAATTGGGGCATAGGAATCTCCGTCCTCTGTATTTTCTCCTTTGCTAATTATCTGCCCCATAATTTGATGATGATTTATCACTATCTGCATCTATATCCAATATTATTCCATTCGAGGGAACAATTTTTTCCTTGTATCGTTGTACTCTGGCCTGAGGTGTTTTATTTTCCAAAGGATGATGGTATTTTATACCTCTAGTACTGTCTTTTTACAGTAATGGATCTCCAGCATCTTGCCAACTATCTTAATACCCAATATGCTTCCAATGAGCCCTTGGATCTTTAAGATAAGCAGAGCTCATTTCTGTTGCTTGCAATAAGAGGTCAGGCTAATGGGCCTGCTCAACATGAAGTCTGATTTGCAGCTGCATGTCTTCAAATAAAGAGATTTAGGAGCTAACCCTCATTGGCACATTCCAATTTTTAAATAATTAATTTCATTTTTTTGTTTTAGTTTTGTGTTACACAAGTAACACAGAAATGAGTTCACGTTGTTAAATGCTAATAATCAAATATAATAGAAATTATACTTGTTGACATTCTTGCTTTCTGGTCTTTTCAATTAGCTCTTCTCAGCTCCTGAAGATGGAGTTTGACTTTTCAGGAATGTTTGTGAGACGGTTGTGAGACACAGCCATTGTGGTGGAGGCCAGGTGGGAGGAGTCACACCAAAAAGTTAGGTGAAAGCTACAGCTTGATATTTTTCTCAAGAGCTGTGCTGAAGGGTTATGTTATTTACTTTGTTCTCCAAATTTCTTTCTCATGCAACTAAAATGCACCTTTTGAACATCCTGTGCAGACACATATAGTGCCCCGTGTCGTTCTTCTCTGCTGAGACACTACCAGAATCACCTGCATTTCCACCTGCCTGTGAGGACCTCACAAGTCCAAGGAATTCTGTCTGTGTGTGGCAAAATTTTCCTCACAGACTTTAACTAAAATAACGTATTGCAACAGGTTGATGCAGAAACCGATAGGAGAATCTAGTTGTCTTTTTATATCCAGATGTAAAGAAATTAGCAGAAGCTGGCAGGAGTGGTGGTGCACACTTGTAATACCAGTATTCTGGGAGGCTGAGGCAGGAGGATCACAAATTAAAGTTCATGCAGTTTGGTAATAGTAAGACCCTGTCAATCAATCAATCAATCAATAAAAGGCTGAGAATGTAGCTCAATGCACAAACCCTGCACTCAATCTTCTGTACCAAAAAAAGAGAGCAGAAGTGTAAAACAATAATAGTCTTTTCATTCAATTTCGCTTTTTGGCATTATAGTCCATAAAAATTCTGTTATTCCTGCTGAAATATAATAGATTTATCTATGCTGTTTTATTAATAAATACCTAATTTCCTTATTTGTAATTAATATAGAAAACATTGATGGTTATAATCTACATAAACTAAAGCTCTCTGGGGGTTCTCAATGATTTTTAAGAGTGTAAAGAGGTCGGGATTTAAAAAGCTTCAAAAGGGCGGTAAGAGGGCAGCAAGTAGCTAATAGGTTCTGGATGGGAATGAAATGTGTAGAGATGGGGAGTGGATGGAGTCGCTCCACCTAGGGGAGCCCTGGAAGACGTGATTCTTCTCCAGCCGTCCTTCCATGTGTCTCTCAGGACAGGAAGTACTTCTGGTGGCAAATGCTTGAACAGAGAAAAGTGTCCATGCTCCAGATAGGTGGCTATCTCCTCCTTGTCCATACTTTTTGGTGGCTCCAAATTATGATTTAGACATTTTGACCCTTAACGTTGCTTCCTGGGTCTAAGCAGATGTAGTATAGTATAGCTTTAGAGGTGTGCCAACAGAGGGGCTTATTTGGCCAGGACAGTGCACAGCTCTACTTAACTGGTAACAAAATAATTCTCCAGGAGGACTGACATTAAACACATGGCTGTCCCAGAGCTGGCAGAAAGCTTGGTCGAGGGAAACAGTATTTGGAGAGAGCTCCCTTAGCAACTCATTTCTCCAGATTTGCAGCTTTCCACTGTGGGCAGGGTATTCAATCACCTGAGGACTTACTTATTTTTGCAGTATTGGAGATCAAACCCAGAGCCTTCACACTGACATACATCCCAGTCCTTTATATTTTAGAATTTTGAGATAGGTCTTGCTGAGTTGCTGAAGGACGTAAACTTGCATTCCTGTTGCCTCAGCCTCACTCAGTGCTGAGATTATAGGCAGGCACCACAAGGGATTTATAAACACACAGATGCATGTGCTTTTAGCTGGGATTTTTAGTGAGATTTTCATTGGGATTCAAACTAAAGAGACCCAGAGTAGGATGCAGACATCCGTAGTATGAAAAATCTCCTTGGGTGTTTGTCGATTGCAAAACCAGTGTTGAGAATTATGCAAGAAAAGTTACAAACTAAAATGCCTATGGGTGCCCAGCAGGTAACAAAACAAGTTAAGCAGGATACTGTCAGTAGCGATCCAGTGTTCGTTCCCCATCCAAAGAAGTTGTTGCTGAGTGCCATTAATCATGACCATTACAATTCCTTAACAAGTGCTAAAAAATCTGGATTTTTAGGTACATTTACCCAACTTTTTCAAGCTCAGTTTTAATCTGCATTATTGTGTCCAAACTATTTCAGGCCCACTGTTAGTTCCTGGGAAGCCCGTTTACAACCTCTGAAAAAAATCTTGTTTTGGTTGGAGCCAGTTGGCTGGAAACTTGTGTTCCTAGATCATATGGAGCTGCATCTCCATTAAATAGGTTTAAAGAATCCTGGTATATGTTTTGTACTCCTACAGTAGGCAAAGTTACAAGAACAGCACACCAAAAGGAATTTCTGAGCATTATAAGGCTGCTGTGGGGGTATCCTGTGCAACATGACCCTTGCGTGTGTGTTTTTTCTTTCCCATTAGTTTTAATATGTATGCACAGTGATTACATTCATCTTGAGGAACTGGTACATATACATATTACATCTTGATCCTTTTGACTCTCTCTTCTTCTCTCTGTCCTCTCACCTTTTCCCATCTTCCTTTTCCATTTCTTTCTCTGAGGAATCTGGGCAAGTTTATTCCTTATATTAAGTGTGAGGACAAGCTGAGGCTGTCCTGTGTGATTGACTTGTACTGTTTCAGGGACACCACAATATTGCAATGGATCCTGATTTTCTTTTCTCATTGGGTTTTAGAACTCTTGGAACCAAGTTACATGTCCTGGTGTTTGCAAGGCAATAGAGTGGCATAAAAATGTGACTGAATTCCTGTTTTGACTTTATAATTTAACTTTGTTTTCCCTCTGTGTCATTTGTCTTACCTGTCTTATCAGGCTATGTTTCCAGTTCCTTGATTAAATGTTTTAATTTCTTTTGGGAGGATGGAGCACAAGTGGAAAAATAATGAATATTGATAAAAGTATTGCTTTGCTTTTAACTGAAAGAAAATATCATGTGAGGTTTTGAGAGAAGAAAGTCATGAAATTATACCTCAGTATCCAGTGAACCTAAATCATTGTGTGTTAAATACAGAATGAAACCAAAAGTTCTAAAATATTTATGCATTTTAACCTATTTACATTCATTAGAATCTGTGGGATTAATATGGGATTAGCATGACACGGGGAACTACAAACTCTATTGACAATCAAAGTAAAGAAAGCACCATTATGTAATAAGGAATGAAAATTTGCATTTTTGAATGATACTACAAAATCAACCTCCACAGTTTTATGTCTTTAAAAAATTTTTTTTATTTTAAAGATAGTAAAATCCAACAAAATGTAACAGAACGAAGTCAATCAAAACAAAGCAGTAGCACTGGTACAGAACTTCAAAGAAAGATACTATGAAAACAATAGCTACTATAATATATCTTGTTATTTTCAGAATAGTTGACCATTCCAACAGGTATAGTAAAATCAAACCAAAAAAAAAAAAAAAACCAATAAAACCAATAAAAACAGAGTATAAAATAAGGCCAAAAAAATTAATCAGAATAAAGCAAGACAATGAGAACAATATTGCCTCAAAGACAAGACAGAAGAGAATCCTCCATTTTTGCTACATTGCATACTGTCATCTTCCAAAGAGATGCTCAGGCTGTCAGTCCCAGGCCTACAAAATGAACAAAACAATACTAGCATTTAGTTGTTTTATGTACCTTAGTTGTTATCAATTTAGCCAGACCTCCAAACGAGCAGGTTGCTTTTTGGGGTGGTGTGGGGGAGGGGGGTAGACTTCTGTCCTTGATTCTTAGCCAGCACCGGTAGGCTTAAGGAGTGGGGGACTGGGGGGTGGGGCGGGGTGCATGTTTCTCTTCCTGGGGTCCATGCGGGTTGCACAGGCCCCCGGAAGGCAGACTTCCACAGTTTATGCCTTATACCTTCTCATTTCCAAAGAGGTATGGAGTTACATCATTTGGTCTTGTCTTCCCTAACACTGAACAGTATCGATCTGTAAAATGTTTTCATAGTGTGATTTATTAGTGTACTTGATTAACTTTTCATATATTTGTTGGGCATTTCTATTCTTTTGCAGGTATTTTCTAATGAGCTATTTATATATATTTTTCTCATATTGAGTTGTCATCCTTCCTCAGCCTGCCAGAGTTTTGGGATTCCAGGTGTGTACCTGAAAGGAAATATATATAGGATATAGGAAAGAGCCAATATGTATCACATTGGTTTTGTGAAAAGAAAGAATAGATAGAATAGGATAAAGTAATATTATAAAAGATAATTTTCTAGATATGCAGAAATTTATTAGTCCTCAAATCAGTTAAAGTCACATCTAGACATATCATAGTGAAGTTGCACAACATGAAAGAGAATCATTCAGCAACTAGGAGTAAGATCATACACCAAGGAACACAGAATAACAGGAGAAGATTCTTTGTTGTCTGGCAGTAATGTTTTAATTACATCACATTCTAACATGGGAATTACTTATTTGTGTGCTTTAGTTATATATCAGGAAATTGGATATATTTTAGCAAAACCTAGAAATCAATCTGTCCCACAGATCCTAAAGTGTGGTCAATAATGGCCAAATCAGCTGGGATTGTAAAAAAATGGGAAGGGTTTTCCTTGTTTCCAGAGCAGTCACACACTGATTATTTTTTGTTGAAAATTACTTCTCTTACAATTTTAGTTACTTTCGTCAGGAAAGAAAGAGAGGAGAGGAGGGAGGAAAGAAAAGGGAAGGGTTTGACCATTTCACTTCCTTAATTTAATCACCATGCATTTACTATAGAATAATAATATTTTTATTGAGCACATATAATCTTCCAATAAATCTATACATACTTTCTCATGACATACTTATGAGGCAGGTATTATTAATTTATCTACTTATAAAAAGAGGCTTTAAAGAAAGGCTCAAAGTTTTGTGCAATAATTTGTCAAAGATTAAATAAATAGATAATTCTGGAGACAAGATACCCTGAAATTTTAAAAGTTAAATTTATATAATGTAACACTCATAAAACAAAACATGTACTTATAACTCTTTACATACTACAACATACTACCATATATAAAATACATATAGTGGGTATATAATAACACCTACAGAGTTTTATACCCTAAATGACTAAACTAGATTAATCAATAGTCAAAAAAAGCTTTCTTTCTCCTCCGTAGGCAACACCAAATTCCTCATGACTGGGGTAATTACACATATAATTATTTTGTGATTAATACCCAAAGAAACAAAAATAAAAACAAAGCTTGCAAAATATTTTAGTAAGGCAGAGATCAATCTCAGTCCTCACTGGGGTATAATCAGTTATTGAGCATTAGAATTAGGAGAACTAAAGTCTGTCAGCATCACTAGTTTCAACTGCTTTTAGTTTTTTTTTTCTTGTTTGTTTGTTTTTGTTTTTGTTTTTATTTCCTCCTCTGACTCTTTTACTCTTAGGGATGCTTTAACAGGAAAGCCTGTCCCTTGAGAGAAAAAGGTTGCCCCCAATTACTTTAGTGTTGCTGGGACAAAACACCTGACACCTGAAACATAAAGAAGGAGAACTTTATTTGGCTGATGGCTTCAGTAGGTTCAGTTCATGGTTAGCTGGGTCCAAAACAGAAGTGTCATGGTCTGGGCAGAGGAAACCTGCCCACCTGATGGCAGCCAGAGTGCAGAGAGAGAAGAGCAGCATGGGAGTCAAGAATACTCCCTTGCAGGTTACACCCTAAGTGATCATCCTCTTCCAACAAAGCCCTACCTTCCAACAGCACATTTAGCTATGAACTCTTGAATGGATCAATCCACTGATAAGTAGAGCACCCCATGATCCAATTACTATCCAAAAGCCTACCCTCTAACATGTTGTCAAATGAAACTGAATGCCAATGGGAAATGTGTCATGAAAGAATCAACTAATGTTGAAACTTAATTTAAGAAATATCTATAGCAGCCCAAAGTACAGTAACTAGCACACAGTTCAGCCAGCAGCCATGAATAACAAGATAGGAGAGACTCTTCACTAGCCAAACATTACAATCTGCTGAAAGCCTTAACATTTTTAGCAATAAAGTATTTTTAAACTAAGGCATACGTATTTTTTAAACATAATGCTGTTGTACATTATTAAAGTATTTTGGCATATAAACATGTTTATTATATGTACTGGGAAACTTAAAAATTCATGTGACTTGCTTTACTATGATGTTTGCTTCTTTGTGGTGATCTGGAATTGAACTTGCAGTAACTCTGAGATATGCCTGTACATCTGTATACACACAAATAAAATGACTGAAATTTTTTAAAAGCCCCAACTCTGAGCACATGAGACTTTTAGGGGACATGAGACAGAAACCATAACAACTCATAATCTCTTTTTATTAGTGTTATTACTATTGCCATAGTTCTGGCCATCAAAAATCCCAACCACCCACTGCATTTTTGTCCAGAATATGTCCACTGCTCACACTCTCTGTTCTTCCACATCGCCCAGACATGTGGTGTTGAGATGGTTTGGGGGAGCTAAAAAGCTCTCTTGGGCAATACTGGAGCCCAGACCAAGCACATCACACAGAACACCAGGAGAAATCATCAAAATCAGAGGCTTGGAGATTTTTTTCCCTCCAATAGCCTCTAACACAAAGTCAAAGGCTATTCACATCACCAGGCCACCAGGCTTTAGCCAGTTTCTCCTGAGTGTAACTGTAGCACACTATGTTTTGGGGTATCTACTTATACCTCTCATTTTCTGCCCCTGGACACTGTGGTGTACAGTACCTTAGCACACATTACCTGGCAACCAGAACGTGAAGATCTAGAGACAACTTGGACCAAAGAGGGAAGGAAGATAAAGGGCTGAGACCCTTCATCCCCTGGGAAAAGGATCTGAGAACTATTCCACTCAGGTGGACAGAAGCCATTCTGGCATCCTGTACCAGTTTTCAACTGATTAACTGTTTTTTGTTTTTTATTTTTTTTCATTTCTGTTCACTGTTCCTGTGTTTCTGAGACTTCCTTTCCCAAAATTTCTGCATATGAATCTTGATCCTAGGTCTTGATTTCATGGTAAAATAGTAATTCTATTCAGGAATACAATACAATAGTTCTCAAGATTTTGGTCTTGGGACTCTTGTCTAAGTTACTTTTTTGTGATGGGACAAAACATCTGACATTTACAAGTTAAAGGAAGAAAGGTTTATTTAATTCACAATTTGTAAAGATTTCAGTCTATAGTCAGCTGGCTCCAAGGGAAGGTGGCATGACAGAGGGGCACCACAAAGTAGGAACAGTCCATGGTGTGGCAGGCAGGAAGCAGCAGAGCAGCAAACGGTAAGCAGTCAACCTGTCTTTCCCTTTTATCCTATCCAGGCCACCAGCCTTTTGGGTGGTATCATTTAGAACTATGCTAATTCCAAGCAGTGGACTGATTTAGTACCACACACCCTTAATCCCAGTATCACACACACCCTACACCCAGCCTGCTCTGAATAGCTCCACCTGTGAGCACCTGAAGTTTTGGGGTGGGGGGACATCTAAGTGCAAGTACAACAATCCTTTAAAGTCTTTTCTGAGGACCCGTTTTCTGAAGACTTTGGTCTCAGGATTTTACTATGAGAATATCATATTGAAACTTGATAGCCCTAAAGTACTTCTTATAGCTACTGATGTTTAAAAATTAAGAGGTGAAAACTGAAGTTTTAACATTTGTGTCTAAATTCATTTAAATATAACAGCAACAAATCCATCCCATGTTAATATAAGTGAATTTAATGAAAAAGAAAGTGTTTTCTAAAACAAAGCCAAAGAGCTATTAAGAAGGGTGAGATTGCTTTAGCAGAGCATGGTGACACACACCTGTAGTTCCAGCGACTCAAGAGGCCAAGCCAGGAGGGTTCTATAAGCCTCGAGTTGAAGGCCAACCTGAGCAACATAGTGAGACTCCACTTCAAGAACAAACAAACAAACAAACAACAAACTAAGATTATTTTACATTTTTGCAAATCTTCTTAGTATCTGACTAAATAAAAGACAGTTGTAGCCTCATATGACTGTTTCTATATATATTTATTCTGATAGGTTGTTGTAGTGAAGCATCATTAAAAATTTTTAGTCCTACATTAGAGATGTGGTTGGAGAAGGGTGAAGTATTTGGTAGTCTTTTCAGCAAATTCTGGCTATTTTTTGATACAACACCAAAACTCAACAAACCACAGTTTCTTAAAGTTTAGATGTAATGTAGAACCTATACTTTAACCCATGAATATTTTTGTTCTCTGTTACATTAAAAGTCATTCGATCTCTCTTACAATTTCGATGGGCCTTTACCTCACACATGAATTTATAGATTAACTATTGGTCATTGAACAATATTGATCCATTGAACTGTGCAGAGCTTTCAGTTATGGATACATTTCATTGCCCAGCATATTTTTAAAAACATCTGCTGCTTGTATGAGAAGAGCTTTGACTTACTGTAGTGGTTGTTTCCTGAAATTTTGATTTTTGTTTGAAAATGTAAGTGTAGTCATTGACAATGAATACTATCAGTCATTTTCTTTCTTTCTTTCCTTATTTTTGCCTTAAAGTGAATGAAAAACTTCATTCATTTTCAAGGAAATGTCTGAAAATGCCCAAATATGAAGGATGATAGTTTTTGAATTGTTCTTTCAATGAAAAATGGTGTTTTCATGCCACAGTTTGTAATAACTAAATCTTGGAAGCATCCCAAATACTCATTAGCCAATGAGTGGACAAAAGAGGTGTTTTTAAAAAAATATAATGAAGTACTACTCAATCATAAAGAAGGATAAACTTGAGACATTTCTAGGTAAATAGATGCAGCTTGAGACCAGACTCTTAAGTGAAATAAATTGGACATACATGTATAAATACCACATTGTTTTTCGGGTGTGAGAAACCAAAAGTGTAAATAAGGGCCAAAATGTATGATTAATGTTATGAAATAAGAAGAAGAATGTTTAAATGGGTGGGGAAAGGGAGAAAGGAAGGAAAGAAAAGAAAGAAGAACAGAAAAGAAGCAAAATGGAAGCAAAACTTTTGTAAATAAGGAGGGGAAGAAGGTTTGAAGGGAGTGGGGGGACGGGGGAAAAGAATCAACATGTATCACTACAGGTACAAATTTCCTATGATGAATGTGACCATTATGTATACCTAAAATATACCAATCAATTTAACTAATTAAATTAAAAAATATTTTTTAAAATGGTGTTTGTGGGAAACGTGGCCAGTTCACTCATGAATATAGAAATCTCACAAGTGCTCTTCCTCAGACAATCTTTCTGCTTCTCCAACAGTGGAAGTGCTTTGTATGTGTACTCCCTAGGTCAACATGGAAAATACCAAAGTTCTCATTCCTCAGGGCTGAGACTAATGAAAAGAATTTTAAGTATCTCATCAGCGATATTCTTGGGAGAAACCAGCATTTTCCGTTTATTGTGAAGTGAGTAAAGGCCTGTGTCGCTATCTTAACATAGTTTCACCCGCCTTCCCTGGCCCTGGAGCAGAGGTAAGTAAGTCTAAAACAAATGCCAAATGATGTCTTACAGTGAAAGTGGCTATGCTTTCTCAGCCTCCCTGGAATATCCTTAGGGGAAACTTGTGAACCCCTAAACTGTGTTTTAAGAGCCATTGATCTAAACTATTGTCAGTTTTGTTTCATTTTCCCCACATTTTTAAAAACCCATCAGTTCAAGATAGCACATTAAAAACTCTATTTTTAATGCAAGTTCTATGTATACTGTCCTACAAAGTCTCAAGTCAGTCAAACTGTCAGAGACGGAGGTCACCCCGCCTTCTGTTCCATTCTTCACAGTGACCCAACCTGTGCATTTCACAGAAATACAAACCTGATAATATCAGTGCCCTGTCTAAACCCTTCTTGGGTTTTCTATGCTCTAAGGAGAAAATTAAGTCTCCTTGGTATAGCTTGGCAGGTGCTTCATGGGGCTCCTGAGTCCCCTCCAGATGCTCGTACTTCCTTCCTGGGAAATCTCTTCCTGTGAAATTTGTGCTGCATAGATGATTCCCTTTTGCTTGAATAGCTCCTGTCCTTCTTTCATATCCTGACTTGATGGGGTCTCTGGTTCCCTGACTCTGATGAGACCCTCAGTGTCCTCAGGGCTAGGATGGTCATGCATTTCCCAGTGACTTGTGATTTCATGTTTAAGCATCTACTCTCCTCACTAGCGTGCATACGTCTCTGAAGGCGCTGAACTTGCTTCTTGCTCTCTGCCGTGTTCCCACTGCTGTCAAAAAGCCTGACACGGGGAAACTCCACCTCTTCCCGGGTGAGGAAGCTGCTGGTGGGAGCTGAGCTGGGAGCTGAGATGCAATAGTCATTATCCAGATTTTAAAATTTATGAAATATTTATCATTCTTCAATGGACCACACTAATTGCAGGTAAAACAATACATTATACATATATCTTTAATAATGCTTAATTGTGGTTTATTTTTCATGCTCAAAAGGACCCTCAGCATCCAAGAGCATAAAGCACTGTCCCTTTGTTTTCTTCACCAACAAGACCACTGAGCACATGCAGCTCCCTGGGGGCAGAACCAAGAAGCCCAGCCCCGTGGACCTCCAGTGGTACTTCCTGGAATGGCCCAAACAAACACTCTCCAATTTCATCATGAACATAGGTTATGATCAAAAGTCCAGTGTAGACACTGCTTAGAATTATTTCTGATTGTTATTAGCTTGAAAATGAGAAAAATGCTTTTTGGGGAATTTTGAAAGAAAAATGTCTTCTTTCCTCTTTCTTTCTTTCTTTCTTTCTTTCTTTCTTTCTTTCTTTCTACCTTTCTTTCTTTTTTTCCTTTCTTTCTTTTTTCCTCCTTCCTCCCCTCCTCTTTTTCTTTTCTTTCTTCTCCTCCTTGCCCTCCTCCTCCCTCTCCTCCTCTTCCCCCTTCTCCCTTTTTCTCCTCCTCTTCATCTTTTCCTTCCTTCCCCTTCCCTTCTCCTTCTTTCTGTCTATCCTGAGGCTTGTACTCAGGCCCTTTGCATTGAGCTACATCCTTAGTCCTGTTTTTGAGACACGATCTTGCTAAGTTGGCCAAGCTGGACTCAAACTTGTGATTCTCCTCCCTCAGCCTCTCAGAGTGCTGGGATTACAGTCATGCACCACCATACCCTCCTGGAAATTTCATTTTTCTTTTGGAGATCAGGAATATGAATGTGAGTTAAACCAAACTTTGAATTTTTAGCTTTATTTTAAATATTTCTTGAGAATCTTAAGAGAAAAGCCTCATCACATTTTATATTTTAGTTTTACTTTCTTTCCTTGAGTTCTAAGATTCTTTGCATTCTCAATAGCTGGAAATGGTAATTTTCACCGCTGTCATCATAATTAAATATAATATGATAATGGTTAAGATTATGAATCACTGTCTTAATGAATGGTAATTATATTGCTCATTATTATGACAGTTACTATGATTATTATTTTGTGATTATAGGCCATCCAGAAATGGCAAGTTCTTCCCTAAAACAAACATTATAAATAATGATGAGGATGCCAACAACAGTATAGCAACAGCATTCTGTATTTTGAGGCACATATAACTACTTTCTGGGTAAAACTTCAACATTCACCTAGTATTTCCGAACCAAAGGCCAGATAAATGATGCATAAGATTGCAATGGCTCTCAGCACCTAAGAACCCCAAGTACCAAAGCAAACAGGCAAGAAGTTTTAAAATGGTAACATCAATTAATCAAATATCTGGTTTATAAACTAGTACTGCCACTGCATTGTGGTAAATGACGCAAGTCAAAAGCGTTCAATTTCAAATTTCTTATTGTATAATGATATGAGTGAAATGCAAAAATAAATAAATAAATGAAAAACCTAAAATGAAATGAAAAAATACACAAAATACAACAGACCGTGACTGGAGAAGTGGGGGTGCACTGTGTTACCCTCCCTCAGCAATATCAGTTGCACCTACAATGAGCTCTTTAGTCCACAAGCCCGGCCTTCCTCACACTCTTCTGAGACTGATTCCCTTGTGCCCCACATTGGGTAACACTGACTTTTGGATTTTGATTTACTCAAGGAATAAATAGGAGGAACTATTTCCCTTGTAAATTCTGCCATGAGTTTGAAGATATGTCTGTGTTTTATAATTTTAGCCAGGAAGATATCTGTTAACAATAATAACAAACTGGTCATGGACCTGTATGGAAAGACATTCAGAACATATGCACATTTATTGAAAATCTAGTTCTGTTTTCCTCTTTCAAATTTAAACTATTATAATGTCCAATGTTAAAGATAAGATATTACTTTTTACAGGGACAATTTAATAAAAAAAGATGCACAGTGTTCTGGTATACTATATAAAATATAAAACTATCAAATAAAGGAGAATGAAGAGAACAAGTGAGTGATACAAGAACAACCTGTGTGATTGGTTACAAGTCCAGTGAAATAAAGAAGTCTCCCATTGAAAAATACTATTAGCATATGCATATTATGTTTTGTATTTCACATGATCTCAGTGGTGACCTCCTAGGTGACACAGCAGGTCCTGTGCACTCTTCACCTGTGTGGCTGTGGACACTGAGGTCCAGCTGCAGCCTATGAGCTGATCGTTCACCCCAACACAGCAACCTAGTCCAGTTGGCAATCACCCTGCCTCCAAAAGTAGCAACACACTTACTATGTGCTAGTGACTGACCTCATTTATTTACTTAATTAGCTCCTAAGTTTCACAAACTCAAAAGGCGGGAGTTATTTCCTTGTTTTGGATCTGCAAAAACTGCAGCCTGCAGGGTTTAGGCAAGTCACAGCACAAATAATCTAGAGGCAGGAGTTAAAGCTAGGACTTTAGCCCCAGAGCAGCACTCTGCTGGTGCTGAATTATCAACATTTACCACAGTCTTTAGCACATGGCAGACACTCAATAAAAACTTAATGAATAAATTAATATCTGATAGCAATCACTTAATAATGGGATTTATTGATAACAGCATAATTTAAGGGCGCACATAGCCCATGTCTGACTAGCTCGCGTTGTGTGTGCACATGTATTGATTCATTTCTTCATCCATTCAACAGATACACAGTGAATGTTTCCTGTGCTTGGTTACTATGGTAGGCACCAGGGATATAGCAGTAAGTGGAAATGATGTGACTCCTATTTTCATTCTTTTAATGGGAGCAGAAACTCCTAAGCATTCAAACACATGTTTAAATTCTGAAAAGTTTAATGAAGGAAAAAAGTGTAAGAGTGCAATAGACCTCATAACTGGATAGGTAAGGTGGGTGGGCAAGGATTGTCGGAGGGGAGGTGACACTTTATGCAACTGCTAGATCGAAAAAACAGTGAAGAAAAGAAGTTGGAGACACTATAGGTGAGGAATATAATGTACCATTTGGGAAGGTTTCAAATGGGGAAAATCCAGTGCTTTCAGGAAAAATTTAAGTCACTGTGTCCAGAGGTAGGGAACACGTGGGCCCGTGGTCCAGGAGGGGTTTGATTCTCGGATCCACAGACGGATGTACAAAATCTCACAGATTTAAAAATTGATCTGAAATGGAAGAAAGGAGGCTGGCCTCTGTTTCTAAAAATGTGTGAGACCCTCAACGAGACTCACAGTTCCAGAAGTGAAATGCTCCTTCCAGATCTCACGCTGGTCTACTTTCTTTAACCAAGAGACTAATGACTCTGACCAACTTTAGTAACTTTAGTCACAAAAGTTAGTCTAACTTTTGTATCTGCTTTCAAATCCTTTTGGCCTTCGATAGTAGACTGAAAGCACGAAACAGATATTTAATAACTCTTCTTGAGTTTTTAAGCATTACAGTGTGGTAACAACATATATGTGCACCTACACTTAGAGACTAAAATGATCGCTCACATTTATAGAGGGTTCCTTGAGACTTGCACACAGGCATAGAGCTGGGGGCATTTTATGGTGCAGCCCAGATCTTCCTCAGTGAAATTCCTGCTTTTATTTTATAGACTCTACTTTACTCCACATTCACATGAGCATCTGAGGGGAATGGAAACACACCTGTCGTAGCTAGGCCAAGGCTCACTCCTGGCTGGCGGTAATTCTAGCCTGTACTATGAAGCTTTCAGGAGTGAGGCTCTTCCCAACAGAAGCGCCTACTGGGAAGTTCATGAGGTATGGGACTTTAACCTGGGAATTTTCTTTTTGTTGAGAACAAAATTCTGATTTTGTGATTTTTATACTTGCAGAACTATTCTATTGAAAGACGATACAGGAAAACCCAATTATTGAAGACTTCCAGTGAACTGAGATAGTTTATTGTCTTGCATTGTTAAGGAGAAATAAGCAAATTGAACAGTCCAGGTTCGAAGCAACAACCACCACATCATTTCCAACATTCTGTAAGGAGAACCAGTATTTAGACTGACAAAAACGAGGCAGGTAAGGGTCCAACCTTTTAAGACCCTCAAATGTTCATCTTTGGAACACTGTAGTCTGGACTAATCCCTTTTAAAGAATTCCTTAACAAGACTAAGAAGAAAAGCAGTTGCCGTTGAAGGTGAAATGTACCAGTAAATTGAGTTAACTAGAAGGAGCAGCCCACTTCCAAACATTTTGATTAATTAATGGTGTACCATGCATATGTTGGACTCTGATACACTTACACTAAATACAAAAACCATAATTCTGTGGTGTTTATCAAATGCCTTAGAATGAGAAAATAATTACATGGAACCAAACTAAAGCAGACTACATGTTCAGAAAGAACTGCTTCACAAAAATACAGCAGACAAACAGAAGTTTTGATGCTAACACTTCTGTAACCGTTTTTTAAAAAGGTACATGAGTATTTTATACTTTTAATTAAACCGATTTCATTAACAGAAGTTATTTGTAAACAATCTCCCAAACTTGTTGCCACATGATTTAATACTAGATACTGTATGAAATTAAAAGGATAAAATGCCCCAGGGTACAGTTCATAAGTGGGCCAGGTATATAAAAATTTACTTGTGATTATAATTCTAGATAACAACTCACAACCTGAAAAAAGAGGGCCAAGCTCGAAGTGGGGTGCATACTCTACTGTGCGTATTTCAGAACGCAGTTTCTTTCATAAAAATGTACTTTGGGTATTTTTCTTTTAGACCAGAAACTCAGTGAATGTTGGGTGGAAAATCCAGCAACCAGAGATAATACAAGAGAAGATGCACTTTTTCACCCAATTGTTAGTGTTGGCAAAAAACCAAACCAAACCAAACCAAAACAAAACAAAACAAAAAACTGTCAGTAATTACACTTGATATGATGAGCAGGGAGAAACTTCACTTGTCTCCCTCTCCCCTCATCTGTGCTCAGGGATTCAATTCATTACTGGGGTGATTCAAGAAGTTAAAGAGGTGACCTTTTAAAAAACAATGATTGTTACCCAAAACTTTCTGTGGCTGCTTTACTGGAACTTCATAATGGGTTTGATGAGATTACCCAGTTCTCCTGAAGCTAATGGGATGTGATTACTCTCTGTTCTCATGGGACGGTTGCACCGGAATTTGGGATTCATGACGTAATGGAGAAGAGAAAAACTTTTCTCTTTGCTTTTGTCATTTTAATCTGTCTAACAGACACACAGATACCCATGTTTCAAATGGCTGTGGACCGGAATAACAGCTCTTTTCTGAGACAAGACCTGTTATGTTTTGTGTTGCCTGTGCAACTTAGAATGGCAAATTGAAAAATGATGATACAATTTTTTAAAATTTGTCAACTGTCTTCCTCTTTCCTATCTAGGTCTATTCCAGTAGAAAAAGAAAGAAGGGGGGGCATTTTATTGCCCACATTACAATAACTATGTGGCCTAATTGCTGAAGACTCAAATTGGAATATTTCACTTTATGTCTGTCACCAAAAGACATATTTCTAGGACTGAATAAGGGATGATTCTTTATCTTCTTGTTGCTTACTTTCATGCATTAGGTCTGGAAAAGACAGCTTTCTAGTGATGGCAACCATGGGACACACGACAGTCATCAAGCCCTCTGGAAACTTCCATGTCCTTAATACACTCACTACTTCAGGGACATTGATATGAGTTGGAGCATCAATTTTAGCATCATTTTCATATACAACAAAGTCTTGATTGCTGTGAATAAGACACTCACAGAAGAGGACTTCCAGAACTGCTTCAGAAAGTGGCAAGAATGAGGGAGTAAGTGTGCTCAAAGTAATGGAAAGTCTTTTGTGGGAAATTCTTGGCAATGTGTCTTTTTTATAATATAACTTCTTTTAAACTTTCTCCACACTTTGTGATCACACAGCATATGTCACTGCTTATCAGCTCCTAACTCTCTCCTTCTTATTTCCTAAACACTCTAGGAGAGAGCTCAAGCAGATTTTCATCTCCCAATCCAGAAGCTCTGGGTTGTGGCCTAGGTGTTGGTAGTTTCACAGGCTGCAGATGAGGCTGATTCAGCTAATTTTTGAGAACAGCTTACTGTGGTCATCATCTTCTTCCTCCCTAATCTAGATAGCCAGGCATTATTTGAAAGTAGAAACATAAAATAAAAATTTTCTGCATAAACAGAAATTTATGATTAGAATTCTTTCTCTCTTTCTCTCTCTCTCTCTCTCAAATGCTGAGCTGCATTCCCACCCCTTTTCATTTTATTTTGAGACTGGATCTCATTCAGTTGCCCAGGCTGACCTTGAACTTGCAGTCTTCTTGCCTCAGCCTCCTGAATGACTGGAATTAAGTGCATGCCCTGCTGCTCCAGGTATGATGAGAGTTCTCCATGAGTGATTCTTCACATGTTCAGAGGGGAAAGGAACAGAAATTATCTAGAACAATTTCTATATTTTAAAGACCAGAGCTCAAATTTCAGATAAATTTCCCAAGATATCCTAATCCCTCCACAAATTCCTCCAACCCTTAAAGCAAACGGTGACGCTGAGTGGCCACCATGAGTAAGGAAGTCATCATATTAAAAAGCAAAAAAGAAAAGCACATTTATTATTTCTGAACGATTCAGGCCTTACTATATGAAACAAAACCTGTGCAGCATCCAACATGAACTGAATTCGAATTATATTGTTCACATGAACATGGTAAGGAAGTGGTTAGGTAAGACTGAAGTGAAATTTCCATTGAATGCAGCCTCTTCTGATTTATGGATCCTCTTTTGAACCTTACACTGTTCAGATCCATATCGCTGGAATCATCTCCTTGTTGCTTGCCTGTGGATTTTTATTACTAACTACAAAGGATTCCACAGTGCTCTATCTGTGGTGACTCACAGTTTAGGTCCTTGCCAGTGGCATGATAGGATGTGCCTTCCTCTCGTACACCATTTCTGCAGAATGTCAGTGGCTGTGGCTGATTTCCCAGCTCCACGTTCTCTGGAGCTTTCTTTCCACTACACTAGCAGGTAGAGAGGGGGCTTATAGTGCCTACCACTTTGAAAGATAGAGTACAGATTTCAGAAGACAAGTCCCTGTCATGCATACCTGATGGACTCTTGGATATCTTAATATGGTTGTAACCATTACAATAATCTGTTTAACTCTTCCCAGTGGCCAAGTGTTGACACCTCTATTTTATAAATTGTTTATTCCAAATTCTGTTATAAGGCACAGCTGTCAAACCCAAGCATGCATCAGAATCATTTGAAGGTCTTGTTAAACTACAAGCCCTTAGACTCCCCTCATCTGATTCAGTTTGTATAGCAGGCAGAATAATAGCCCCAGAAGATGCCCTTGTTCCAGTCCCTGTACCTGTGGGTATATTACCTTACATGGCAAAGGAGAAGTAAATTTGTAGATAGAGTTAAGGGTGTTAGTGAACAGACTTGTAAAATAAGGAGAGTATCTTGAATTATCCAGGTGGATCCAGTATAACCCCAAGGCTACTGAAATATAGAAGAGAGAGGCAGCAGAGGAGGTCATAGTGATGCCACGCGAGAAGAACTGGACTCACTGTGACTGCTTTTGAAGATGGATGGCCCTGGTCGTGAGCCACAGGGAAAAGAAGCCTCCATAAGGTCAAGAGGGCAAGGAAGTGAAGTCTCCCTTAGAGCCTCTAAATAAAATGCAGCCCTGTTGACACCTTGACTTCAGTCCAGTGAGACCCATTTCTGGCTTTTGACCTCCAGGATTGTAAGGGAATAAGTCTGTGGGGTTTTTTTAACCCACTGCATTTTTAATTCTTAGTTATTGCAGCCATAGAATACAAACACAGTAAGGCTGTGGAGATGGCGTGTGGGACAAAGGGAACCTTGTCCTCCTCCTTGTACCTCCTACCCACTAAAGATTTTTCCAGTGAGGCAGATGCACTGTAACCCCCTTTATCTTCTCTTCCTGGTCCCCTTTGTGCAATGCCCTCTCCCCTAGAGTGAGTGAATCTTGTGTCTCACTTTGAACAAATAATAGGATATAGAAAGCCATTGAAAGCTTACACAAGATCTTGTTCTGCTGCAGATTCTTTCTGTCCCCATTGTTCTCTTTGAGGCAGCATACTGAAGGGAGGCCCATGAGAAGTGAAGAACCATTAGAAACTGAGAGTAGCTTCTGGATGCTAAGAACTAGCAAGAAGTCAGGGCCCTAAATCTAACATCTGCAGAGAATTGATGTCTGCCAGCACCCGAGGGCGTTTAGAAGTGAATTCATTTTTCAGTCCAGCCTCTGGGGGAGAACGCAGTTCGACTGACACCTTGATCTCAGTCTTGTGAGAACCCAGACAGGGGCTGGTTAAGTAATACCCAAATGCCTAACCTATGTGAGTGTGAGAAATTATATATATGTTGTTTTAAGTGACTATGTGTTTAGTCATTTGTTATAAGGCATAGAAAACTCATCCAATAGTCATTGGAATAGATGGAAATAACACTAGCAGGAAAAGTCAGAGGGGTTCAGTGTAGATCCTACATCTTTCTCTGTTAGTTTGGGCCTATAACAAAAAAACCACTATCCATAGGGCCTGTTCCATGAGCCAGGCTTTGAATATTCCCCAAATTTTTGCATATGTACCTTATTCAATGCCTAAACCTACTAGCTGCCCATTGCTCAGATGGAAAATGGAAGCCCCAGACATCTGGGCAGCATTCTGATACTCGTGTTAGTAGGTAGCAGGGCCAGGAATAAACTATGGATTTGTCTGACTCCATGACTTACATCCTAATTGCTGGTGCAGCAAAGCTGCCTGATGTGAGGGGCCACACGTTCAGGGAAGCCCAGGGACTCTCCAAAGACTGTGGTCTCCCAGGGACACTGCAATTCCCTGGGTTGGTGGTGACCTGGGTTTGAAAAACAGGAAATGGTAATAGCTACATCCAGAATTTTGTTCGTTCAGCTTACAGCCTTTCCTCCAGGCCTGCCGGTCTCAGGGCTTTTGTCTCCTGCTATTCACTCAAGCCTGCATCCGGGACAGGGGCCCAAGTGAAGATGTTTTCTCCTCCCGAAGTTTTACACACTGGGAAAGAAAGGGGACTTGCCAACTTTACCAATGAAAAACACTTGTATAAAACATTAAAAATCTGAGAAAGGGAGTGTTTGACTAAGTCATCGGTTCACAAAACATATTTGCCTTAATTTTGCTTGTAATGCATGATTCCTGCACACTCCTGCTTTCAGGGTTGGGTAGACAAACTTTAAGCAGACCCATGAGGTAGCAACCACACTAGTAACTGTCTCACTTTTTAATCTCAGCACATCCATTGAGTTTAACAAAGGAGGAAAATGAGGAGCTCCAAAGGTTACTGCACTCTGTGGCTGTGTGCAAATACAATTAACGCTCATCTCAATTATGGGTGTTCAGGAAGTATCCCCACCTAATATCCGATGCAAGACAACTAACAGCAGTAACCCAGTGCTGTGTCTGAAGAGACATCTGAAATAGATCAGGGAAATAAATTAACTGTCAGAAACTTCATTTATTCTGCTGAGGTTATGAAAGGCAGCTGGGGGACTCCTGTGAAAGATGGGGCAGGAGCTCAGCACAGAGTTGCGGTTAACACCCACCACAGAAGGCCTCCAGGCTGCTGAGGGAAGGGACCTGGGTGGGTGGGATGAGACAGGACCCTCCCTTCATCACCATAGAGCTCAAAGGCACTTGTGGCTGGGACAGCAACTTAGGGCAAGCCATGGCCAGGGCTGAATCAGCAGCACGACCATTGTGGTTGTGGTAAATTCCTCGACTCTTTTTATGGAGGAAATAAGTCATGTTCTGATCAGTTCTTTCAAGGTTGTCTACTCTCTTTCCCCCTCTTATTTTACCAAGTTTATTATTTCATGGGTGGTGTATCAAGGGGAGGTCAGGATGGAACAAAGATCCTAGGATAATGGTTTTCTTTTTAAGATCCTAGAACTTTATATTCCGATAGCTCAGAAATAAGACCAAACAATTAGAAAATGAAATAAGCCACATGTGACCAAAGGAATTCACGAAGGTTGGGATCTTTGATGAAAAAGTGATGGTATTAAAACCAGTGGTGCTTCCATACCACTCACACATTTGTAGTCGTACTGCAAGAATCCCTACCTTCTGCTTGAAGGAAGAACAGTTGTCCTTTGGAGAGTGTTAAGGTCCTTTTTCACACTGTGGGAGGCTGAAGCAGGAGGATCACAAACTTGAGCCCAGCTTTGACAATTTAGTGACTTAGTGAGATCCTATCTCATAATTAAAAATATTAAAAAAGGCTGGGGATGTACCTCAATGCAAAGGCCCTTCATTCAATTCCCAGTACCACACACACACACACACACACACACGCACACACCATTTTATGGTCAGTTCTGGTAGTATCTGCCTATAGCTCCAGCTGCTCAGAAGGCTGAGGCAAGAGGATCACAAAAAGTACTGGGTGTGGAGCTTAGCACTCTCTGGGTTCCAATGCACACACACACAAAGATGCTTATCCTCCTTCCAATATCCCAAGTCATGCAGCATGCTCCAGCTGAGCAGGTAACCCGCCTGCCAGTGCTGAGTCCTCATTTTCTTTCCCAATCTATTTTAGTAGCCTCAGGAAGAGGTAGTATTTTCCAGGCAATGGAACAGAGGCTCCGGCTCAGCAGGTTTAAGTAATGTGTTACTTACTTTCCATCCCTATAACAAATGAATACCTGCGATCATCAGCTTCACAGGGTAAAGATTTATTTGATCTTGATCACTGGGCCCAGACCATCATGATGGTAATATACCCCCGAGCAAAACTGCTCACTTCATGACCAAGAAGCAAAAGAAAGAAAGAGGAAAAGGGAAAGGAAGAGGTCCCATAATCCTCCTTGAGAGAGTATCTGCCATGACCTAAAGACTCCCATTAGGCCCCACCTCTTAAAGGTCCCACCACCTCCTAAAAGACTCACTTTAGGGAACAAACCTTCATCTCATGGGCCTTTTGGGCCTCATAGAGGCCTCATCAATAGACATTCAAGATCCGAACTATAGTAAGCAGTCTTTTTAGGGTCACTCAATTAATGATGTTAGAGTCAAGACTTAACTAGTAGAGCTATTGTGAAAGAATACCTAAGAGACTAGCATGATCAATCTAAATTGAATTCAAATGTCTTGACAAAAAGAGAATGGTCCTGTGCTTCATGCATCTTGAAGATTAATATTTGTTGTATGTCTGTGGGAAAAATGAGAGTAATGGAAGGAAATTTCCAGAATATATAAGTTGCATGCATGTTAGTACACATTGAAGGACAAAATAAAGGGAAAGTAAACTTTTCACAATGAGATAATGTTTCCTCAGACTCTGAGTAGAAAAAGAGCAAGGGGTTGGAGAAGAGGATATAGAAGAGGAGATGTGGGAAAGAGATTTGGGTGGGAATTAGTGGGATTGTGTGGGTCGAGGCTCAGCCCATGGTGGTTTTTCTTCCTCTATAACTTTGCCCTGTGAGTCAACTGGGCCACAAAGACAGACATTCCACAAAACTCTTCTTGAGGTTGCTGAGCTCTGGTTTGATGGGATAGAAGAAGTGCCAGGGATCTTATGAGGAAGGGATTCTCTCGACATTTCTGGCCCCAGAGAGCCGAGGGCCTGGAGTGAACCTCCACACCTGAAGGGGGCGCTTGTGAACTTGGTGAACTTCACCTGGGTCCAGGGAGAGCCCAGCAGCTGACAGCCGCTCTCACCAGCAAGGAGGATTTATGTGCCACATTTCAAAGGATATGCATTTTAAGGATTTCTTGCTGTGTGAAAACCCATTGGGGCAAAATGGGGAAGAAGAAAAGTGCACCTGATTGTAATTAATGCTGACAGTAATCTCCAGCTTTCATTCTGAAAACAGCCAGATGGGAAAATTGGAACTGTTAATAATAGAAAACGTTGCCATCCACAGTTCCTGGAGTCATAACTCTTTAAGCTGTTTGGATCCCAGATCTCCACAGACCAGCCTAGGCCAGATGCGGCTCGGAGGCTCCACAACCGTGGGCCGAGGTGGGCCCTGTGACAGGAAAGGAATCAGAGGGATGTTAGTTCTGCTCTCAGGCCCTGGCCCTGAGGAGAAATCTGCACAACTGACCAGGCTTCTCCAGCTGTTGGTTAAGATGTCTCAAAGGCAGGAGTTGACCTTGAGTTTTCCTGCAATTTTCCTGCCTTCCTCTCTTTCCCCAGATCCTGGCCTCCATCCAATTCCAGAGGATGTTTAAGAGGGTGCCTGGGGGAAGACTTGCTCCTCAAGAGTCTGGGCAGGGAGAAGGGAGTGGTCAGGGCCTGGGGAGTGAGAGGTGGCAGGGAAGAAGGCCGGGGAGAGAGTTTCTCAGGGAGTTGGCTTTCCAAAATGGCAGCCATGAGATCATCCTTCATCCCTTCATGAGGACTTGCAGTTTGGCAGACTGGTGGAGCCATCTACCCTGCTAAAGTGGGTGCCCAGGATGTGCAAGAGGCCTGTCGTCAGTGAGGTGAATCTGGAGAGAATCCAGGGACTGACTGGAGCCCTAGTGCTCCCTTAGGGCCTCAATGGAAAAGCTAGAAACTAAATGTCTTGTTGCCAGAGAAGTTCTAAGGTCAGAGACAGAAGACCTCTCACACTCTGTGGGGACTGTGGCAGTCCTTGCTAGTTTAGGATAGTTCTTTGGGAAACCCAGGCATGGAGCTGACTAAGAAAACTCTGGCTTCAGTCCCTCCCCGTCCTTCTCAAGAGCACCACAGGGTCATGGCACCAAAGTTCCACAGGTTCTAGCAGACACTCAGGAGCAGGCACAGAGGGTGACTATTGGTGCTGTCAGCGCTTCTCACAGATCCAACCAGGTTGGACTGGCAGAGGCAGGCAGGGTCCTTGGAGGAAAGGAAGAAGCTGGCAGCTGTGAGCAGCTCACAGGGTCACTGGTATGTGGAGCTGAGCAACAGGAAGGAGAGGAGATTAGTCAGAGCCATTGATGCCACCAGGATTCTCTAGAAAAACTGCACTCAAGCCGTAGGCAGACCAAAGTCTCTGCCTCTTAACTTTCTGTAGGAAAATGCCCAAAGTGGGGCCCATGGTCACAGGTGGTATGTACGAAGAACCCCTTCAAAAGGAAACACACTGTGGCACTGAAGCTCATGGACCTCTCTGTGCTTCAAAAACAGAGATGGAAGCAGGTGTCAGCGTCTTTGCTGGTCTGGAAGAAACCAGCCTACAGAACACCTGTAACAGTGGAAGGACTCAGGAAAACACTGGAGAAACAATAGATGGAAAATATCCAGTTGATGTGCTGACAGTGCAGACCATGAAAGCCAGAATGCTAAATCCACCAGATAACTAACGTTTAAATAAACACTCTTATTTTACTCCCATAAATGCATCTTAATATTTTCCACTAACAGTTGAGTAATTATGAAAGAAAGTATAGGAAGTGAAAAGCCAGCCATGGGGTAAATAAATGTCTGAGGGACAATTTTAGGGATCAAAAGGCATTAAGAGTAAAAAGGCTTTAGTAATATTTTAACCTGATCATTCATATGGAAGAACCCGCCCTCAATAAAATGTCATAGGGAATCATGAATGGGCAGTACACAGGAGAGCTGATCTGATGGAAATGGAGCCCAGATGCCAAGATCCCTGGCCCCAGTAAGCTTCCTGCTGGTCTGTGGCGTGGTGACAAAGGGTCCCTAGAAGAACCTGGGCTTTGCAGGGAGCATTCTGGACATGGTGGACCTGGTCATTCTTCTCATTTTGAAAACAAGAGGGCTGACACAGGCTTGCATGAAAGAAAGGTAAGTTATAAGGCACTTTGCTCCCAGAAAGAAAGAAAACTTGGTAGACAGCCTTTCCCCTTCCCAGAGTGTCAGCCCCTGCTTGGCTAAGACAGACATCTGTTCCTTCTGCATGGGTGCTTGGACCACAGCAAGGAACTAGCTCCAACTTGCCTTGTGGGATGGTATATTCTCCCATTAAAGTGAATTTCCACATATTAAAGGTCTGGCATGACCATGCCCCCACCCCAAAGCATACCTGGCCGCAGATATGCCTGAGTGAGCACTCAGGGCTGCGTTGGGAAACCCTTCGGGGCCATCTGGCCTCTTACACCTTCCAATGCAGCCTTCTGAACAAGTGCCCTATAACCCGGGTAATTACAGTGCCTGAGCCCACTCACGGGAATTAGATGAAGCAACAAGCTATTATTGCCCCTGTTGCAGAAATAATAATATGTAGTACCTCTGTGACACCTTTCATCAGGAGACTTCAAGGTGCTTCCCAGGCATTGTTTGATTGTAAGCTCTTTTACCGCTGATAGGCAATAAAGAAATGAAGAAGAAAAGAGAAATCACTTGTCCAGGAATGAGTAATAGCTGGCAGCAGGAGTGAGGATTGCCTGGGAGCATGGGTCTCAGCCCCAGCCCCCACGGAGACAAAGTGAGAGGCTCCACTTGGGCAGGTAGGGCAGAGGCTGAGGCTGTGTGCACACAGAGGGAAGGGGAGGAATGCAAACTGGTGATGCTGGGAATTGCTAGAAAGATTTAGCGTTTCCACTGCGCCCCCTTAGGTCAGCCCCACCAAGCTCAGGGCACACAGAAAGGGGGTTGAGGGAAACAAGAGAGGCCCTGGGGATGTTTAAATAAGTTCACAGAGTTCACCAAAAGACCCAAAGGAGACAGGATGACTAAGACCAATAAAGCCTTGGTTTTATAAAGGAGCCCATGGAGACAAACTAGGAAACTGAAGGCCAGTCCATTTGACATGAATTGTGGGCCACTTTGAACTTCTTTTAAGAGTCAAAGAGGAGAACGTTTGGAAAGATTCAGATTGAATGGGGTGACCTGGTGGTTCCAGGAAGGAAGGGGCATTGTATTTCACTAATGGGGGATTCTTTATAGATCCGGCTGCCTGGCTGACAGAGAAAGCAAAACCTTGTGCCTGGAAACCGCACCTTTCCGAGCAGCAAGCAGGGCCCACAGCACAAAAGTATTCAGCAAGAAGTGATGAGAAATGAGCACAGGTCTAACCAACAGAAGGATTTTAAAGATTTTTCTACCATGCATATGCGATTAAGCTTTTCTATGAATCCTGTAGAAGAGCAGTGACACTTAGCTGTTTGTCCACAGATTGTGATTCCCAAGAACGTTCCTCTGAATCCTAATGCTGTATTGGGATGTCCCTCCAAACTCGTT
Source organism: Dasyprocta punctata (assembly GCA_004363535.1). Taxonomy (NCBI): domain Eukaryota; kingdom Metazoa; phylum Chordata; class Mammalia; order Rodentia; family Dasyproctidae; genus Dasyprocta; species Dasyprocta punctata. The sequence goes on along the minus strand of RJWM01000857.1, from coordinate 28,487 downwards.
GTGAATGACAGCAATTTTGGAAATGCTTCCGGGTTCTTTGATTTCTCTCTTGAAGACAAACAAACGTATTAGTGTGTTAAAGACTCTGAGAAGTGTAGTAAGAAAGATTTCAAACTATCTTTATCCTTGTGTTCCCCAAAATCATTTGGCTGCAGGACACTTTCCCCTTCTTCAAGCCCTTGTCCAAGTTTCCTAGAATTAACAGCCTTCTTGAGAAGTGCTGATGTCAGAAAATGATGCCTTAGCTAATCTTAGGCACTTGCCCAGGCTGCGATGAAGAACAGAGGCTGCAGCTTGAGGCACTGGGAGAGGACCATGGGATGATACCAGTCACAGAGGCTGGACTTAGCTAGGACAACTGAATAAGCAACAAAGCAATGTCAAGGGAGTGCAAAAGCTCAGGGTTGGCTAGGGTCAGGTGGGAAGTATGGGGCAGAATTGTCTCTTTCAGAAGGGGTAACACAGGGATCGATGTAGGTTGTCTACTTCATGCTTAGAAACTCCTCTTCTGTACTTTCTGTACCTGACTTTAAGAAGAGCTTTATAAGAGATTCAAAGAGAGAAGACACCTGTACCTTATAAGAAGAGTGTGATGCAGATACTAGTGATTCATCCTAGAAAAGTCAAATTATTTGCCTAAATCTGCACAGAAGGCAACTGATGGAGCCTGAATTGGAACCCAGTCATCTGTCTTTAGAGCCCTCCTTTTTAAACTGCGAAGCCAGGATTTGGCAAACTATAGCCCTAGGTCAAATCCAGACCACTGCCTGTTTTGGTAATTAGTATTTTATTGGCATACAACTGTTAAGGGGGTCTGGGGTAGATGTAATAATTCAGATCTGGGATGTACCCCAGAAGTTTCATGTGTTGAGAGGCCCACAGAGGGTGATTGGGTCATGGAGGTAATGACTTCATAGCCAAATATGCTGTTAGAAGGTAGGGCCTGCTCAGAGGAGATGCATCACCCAAGGCATACTTTTGAAGGGTACATCTCCCTCCCTGTCTCCTCCCTTTTATCTATGCTTTCCAGTTGCCATAATGTGAGCAGCTTACTTACATCATACCCACCAACTATGTTGTTTCTGCCCTGGAACCAGCCAACCATGGACTGAATTCCCCAAACCCAAGAGCCAAGTTAAACCTCTTCTCCTTTAGGTCATATTTGGTCCTGGAGACAGGAAAGCTGATTAAGAAAATGGATATACCCATTCTTTTACTTGTGATCTATAACTGCATAGTAGTTGCAACAGGGAGTGTATGTTCTCCACAGCTAAGATATTTACTATTTGGCAGTTTACAGAGAAAGCTTGCTGATACCTGCTTTATACTACATTTAATTTAGGGCTAGGAGCATCAGGATTAAGAACCAGCTTCTCAGAGCACATTTTGCCAGGCTCTCAACATAACAGCCTATAGTTTAGGGAAGCACATGTCCTAGAGAATATGGACAGCTGGGTAGGTCACATATAAGGACAAACCAAGTGTCTATCCTTGTATCTGCCACAATGGGATGGAGGAAGATGATCTCTGACCTGGAACATCACAAATTTTGCTCATCAAATGGCTCTTTTTTGCAGGGCCCATGGTCAGGAGTCTTAGCATCTCTCAGGTGATCTAGATTCTGAGCTGTACCACAGATTTTGGCTGCAGATAGTTTTTGTGATTCTCTCAGAACTTCTGAGAACTGAAGCTATTCTGGGCCAGGGATTGTTTTTTTCAACAGCACCAAGCACCTCCTGCAGTCAGAGTCTTGCAGCAGTTCTTTCCCCAGAAAACTGGGCAGACAGGGTTGTGGAGTCAAGGTGAGACTTGGCACAGGACCCCGGGTGAGCGACAGGCTCCTAAGCTTGTGATCATGGGGAGTGGGAGCTCTTGGCCCATGTGGGAATGGACTAATGATGCAGGGCTCATTAACACAGCAGGAGAGGAGCTGGGGATTAGTACCAAGGGGTAATGAGCCTTGCACTAAGCTATGTGGAGTCTCGGTTTGGGGTTGACTTTATTCTCTGTACTCTGAACTGTAGAGGCTAGACTTAGAGCCAGTGGCCCATGTAAAGGTTGGGAAAATAAAGGAAACTTCTGTGAGACAAGTTTGGGTAAGTTTTTCCTTTTCTTTCTGGTCCTCTCCTTTCAGAGCCAGCCAACTTCCAGACTCAGCTTCAGAGGCCCAAGGAAAGACACTGGAATCTGCATTTCTAGCACATAACTGGAATTGCCCTTATATTGTTGATTCTTGGCTGTGGCTCATGTTCTGATGTTTTCTGAGGCTTGGATTCTTTCACATGAGCTTGCTATAGCTCCCCTCTTGCTCCATTCTCCTCTGCTGTCTTCTTATTCTCATCCTCCCGAGTCCTGGAGTGAGGCCACCTTAACAGAGAAGGCCCTCTCTCATTCCTGGTGTTGTGATCCCCTATAGCCTGGCTACCTGGATCCTGAGACTTGGAAGACCTAAAATGTCATGTGCCATTCTCTGTCACTTTAGGTAACAACTTTTGACCTCAAACCCTGGCTCTGTAGAAATTTATTTGGTCCCATTCTTATATTCCCCATGGAGGGGAATAGTTTAGGGTAAATGGACTAGAGTCTACAGTTCCCCAAGCATCCTTTTACACCTTCTGCCCACCAACCAGTGGAGATTGGAGTCAGTTCTAACCCTAACTGGGGGAATAAACCCTAACGGGAGGAATAAACCATACCTACCCACCCACTGTCAGGCAAGGAGGCAGGCGCTGCTTCCTCAGTTCCCCAGTCTGGGCACTGCCAACTTGGCCTCTAATGTTCTCCTAGAGAGAAGTGGGGACAAGTCTTGGAGAGCTGGCTGGGTTTCCTGCAATAATCAATGATGCAATGCATGCAGATTGTGACATGAGGGATGAGGAGCAAATGTGAACTGCTTTGATGCTGTCACCTCTCTCCTGGCAGTGGGAAGGGACAGTGGCCAGTGGGCACAAACATTGTACTTGGGTGGTCTCTCTTTCTGCTTGGCTATTGTGGGAATTTTGGTGGCCTTGGAACAGGGCTACTCCACTGGCCAAGTTGTGGCAAAAGCATGCCATCTGGGGGACAGGGGGCGGATTCCCCATGCATTCCCACCTTCTGTCCATCAGGCATGGGTCGGCCCTGCAGGCTCAGTGCAGGGAAGGCTTTGTGGGGCCCTCAGGAGGCTGATTTCCTGTCCTCCCATTCCTCTTAGAGTGCTTCCAGACCATCTAGGGTCACAAGACTTCCTTCAGAGTTCAAATGTGTATCACTTTAGAGAGGAAGGTGGCAGTTGACATGTTGGTCCTTATTTCTTAAGCCACCAGCCAAGAAGGTCAGATTCATGCTCATGGTCAACCAAGAGATGAGGAATGGGATGTTGTTAGTGTTGGATGGGTAATGCATGTTCCATTGCAACGTTCATGTTTTCTTTTTCTTTCTTTCCTCTTTTACAGCACTGGGGATTGAACTCTAGGCCTTGGCACTGAGCTATATCCCCAGCCCTTTAAAAAATTTTTTTGAGACAGAGTCTTGCCAAGTTGCTAAGTTGCCCAGGTTGGGCTTGAACTCATGATCCTCCAGTCTCAGCCTCCCAGAGTGCTGGGGTTACATGTGTGTGCCACCACATCTGGCTTATTTTTCTTTTTAAATATATGACTTTTTCTCTGCAGTGAATTAAAATCATATGATAATAAGAATCACATTCAGGTGTCTATCATTTCCTCCCTTTTGGTGGCCCAGTGATTTCCAAATTCATGATTTTTCCCTGTGACTGTCGTGGTAAATGTTCCTTTGGATGTTTCACCAGGCTCATAAAGAGGCAAAATGGAATATTTTATTATTTCAGTTTCTGCAATTTCTAGCAATGGCTGAGACAGGACCAAAGCACTGTGAGGCTTGGCCCAGCCTGTGTTGCTAGGGTCTCAAGCATCATTTGTTTCTTCCTGTGCCTGGGGTATACCCTCAGGAGCAGATGAGTCCCTGCCTGCCTCTTCCTCTGTCTGAAGCCCATATTTTGAGGAGAATATTTGCTTTGCAACATCTTCAGGGCTCCCCATATTGTGGGTCTTTCCCAAGCCCAGGGCATTGTGTTCTTATTGGAGGATTTGGGACCAATGAGATTGGGGAAGGAATATGAGTTTCTGTTTCAAACCAGCCTATGGTGGGGTTTGGACACACACTAGTGGAGACCTCCTGGACAGTCACTTTCTCTGAAGCCCAGTGTCTTCATCTTTCAAAATGGAATTACTGAAGAAAATTGAAAAGAAAGTATTATCTGTGAGGTCATTTAAGGAGGTGCACAATGAACATAAGCTATTACATTGAAAGCAACTGGGCTCACCATCCTACCACCAGTGCCGGGCACAGTGAGTTCTTACTATGAACTTAATATTGTAACTGTCCATTCAGGCTTCAACTCCACTCTCACGTAGACTCCGTGGTCTGCTGTGATTGTTCCGGGCTTATCCTGATCCTACTGCATTTCATTGACAAATACTCTTGGGATGCCTGTTATATATAAATCTCTAGGCAAGATACAGAAAACAAGGTAATTTACAGGAAAACAGGCAACAGCCCTGTCCTTAGGGAGTATACAGAGCAGTGATTTCTTTTCTCAATCATTTTCTCCCTGAAGGTTCAACAGTGCCCCACCCCCAGGTTCCTGTCCCTCCTTCCCTCAGTTACCAGAGCCACTAACTAGTTCCATCTGGAACAAAAAGCCTCTCTCTCACCCGCAAGTGTTGTTCAAGGGTATGACTACCAGTCAAGTTCTACCTTGTCTACATCTAATCTCCCTCTGTTTAAGACATGAATGTGGTTAAAAGAAATACTAATATTAATGAGTCCTTGCCAGGGGCCAGGTACTATTACAAACATTTTGCTTATGTACCAGTGTTTGTTTTTTTTTTTTTTTCTTACAGCTACTCACTGAGATAGTATCTTTAAAACGAGGAACCCAGGAAATGCTATTTTGCCCCAGAAACTCTAGCTAATCTGGCAATAGAGCCAGGGATTGAAAGCCAGTAATCAGGGTCCAGAATCTATGTCCTAAGCTCCACACCACTACCACATCTGAGCATTTCGCCTGCCTCCCCAGACAGACACGCCTTCCGGCACCCTCCTCTGCTTTGTCCTCAGCAGCCCCGGTTTGTGAGACCAGCTGTTGCTTTGGTTAATTCTTTGTAAAGCAACACTTCTAGTGTGAAACGATAATTTCCCCTAGGCACCGGCCTTTGCCTGTTTTGATCATCAGTGGGGATGGGGAAGTTTCTGGAATTAGTGTATTATGTTTGTCTATATTATTTTTAAAATTTAATTTTCACTTAGGTTGACCTCACTGTAAAGAAAGTTAGGGGACAAAGTTTTCTTTCAACCTGATTTCAGACTGGCATTCTTCCTTTGGTTCTCTACGAAGATGAACTTCCCAGGACAGATGGAAGCCAGATAGGGGTATGATGTATGATTTCCCAGATTTTCATTGAAGTAATTATAGACAAGAAGTGAGAGATAAAGACTCCTACAGTACTGGAAACTAGGAATACAGACTAAGGAAGTGCTAGTAGCCAGGAGGAGAATTTCTACTACTTAAGGCATGGATAGAGCCCAATGTAGACAAGATGGATCAGGAGGGAAGACACTGGGAAATTCCATGCCATTTCACCCAGTTATGGATTCTAGAATTCTGGAACTTGCCACTACTAAATGATGAAACAAAAATTTCTGTCTTGGTTATGGGCGTTCTTCTCAACCAAGCTCTTTTGATATAATTTATTTTTTCCATTCCCATTTGAGGAGTACAGTTTGGGTAATGTGATAGGCCAGAAACAGAATGCAGGTAAAGGGCACTGATAATGATAAATGAACAAGACAGAAAAACAGAGAGAAGAACACACTGTGGGAATTGCAGTGTAAGCCTGCGTCTGAAAAGGAAAGAAATATAGACTATCAAATTATCTACAAATAAATTGTCTTTCTAAGTATTGTGTTTCTAAAATGATCAGGCTGAGGAAACAGACCCTTTATCAATTCAAAAAGCCATGCTACACGATTGATTTTTAAAGAGTATAAATTTCGATGAAGCTTTGAAGTAAAGCAGCTTTCCAGTTGAGGATTTGAGAGGAAGATTGCAACAGTGTTCACATGCCTGTTGCTGAAATAAGTGATTCCCTGCACTGTAAATCCTGATAAACTTCAGACATAGAGTGCCGTCTGATCATTCGAGCCCGAGTAAATCAAAAAAAATTTTGCCAGAGAGTCGAAGCAAAATAAAAGATCATTAATGTCAAGATGTAGAAGGAAGGTGGACTTTTAAATTAAGATTTATTGCAAGAAATGCTCATCAGTTAACTGCTTCCATATTCATTCTGAAAAATGCTCAAAAAATGAACAATAGGTTAAAATCGAACACCTCTAAGTGGGGGAGTAATGATGCTGTGAAAACCAGATAACACTGAGTGGTCTAAATAATTGTTGTTATACATATAATTGGAAATTAAAAGGTAATGTTAAAAATGGGGAGAGGAAAATATATACTTAAAAAGAATATTTGTAAGGATCATCATAAACTTTGGAATCATTTACTATTCCAGAGAATTAGAAAGAAAGGCAAAAGAAGAAATGGAAAATTAACACTCATTTCCCTGTTTCATTTACTAAGGATAAGATTAATTGATTTATAAGTCAAATATGCTGCTTCTTTTCCAGGAGAAAAAGGTACATTGGAACATTTTAAATTTTTCACTTAATAATTAGTGCAACTATAAGCAATATATATTTTCAAACTTATCAGGTTTCTAAAAGGATAGAAGACCATTTTTACTGGGTAAAAGACAGTTTTCAACAACAAAAGCGAACAGTTATAAACTCATAACGAAAGGTAACAGAACCCAGCATTAGTATGATCAGTTAAATGAGACACATTCAAATAGGTTCACATATCCACGTTGCATATTAAAAAAAAAGAGATATGCATGAAATTTAAAATAAAAGTAAAAAAGAAATGGATAACTGTTATGAACCATAAAACTTTTTTGACATATGAATATAAATATTCAAGTTTAAAGGCAACTATTTATTCCATTACCACAACATAATGAGTGTTTTCTTTTCTTACTCAATTAATGGGTAGCCTTTAAAAAAATCAAGACCAAGTGTCATTTTGTTTGATATTCATTGTCTTCTATATCCCATAAATGAAGCACATGAAATCCCTTGTAGGTAGGATTTCTAGTCTCATGAACTGAAACCCAATTTTCATTGCCCTGACCAAGAGTAAAGTGGTTCTAATAGTCCCATTTACCATTTTATAAGTTCTCTTTTGGATAATGGTCTGGTGAATTGTTCAAGATCAAACCTTGGTATTGTGACTAAAACTGAGCTTGCATTAGAGCAATTACTTGGCCATTTGCTCCTATGAAGTAATCGCCTCAGACAAACAGTCCTGTGCAAGTCAAAATGTCAGTCATCATTAATATTATTGTGGTGTGAAGTGAATTATGTGGTTAGCATTTCATATACAACACATCGTGCCCTTATTTTTGTCTTAACTCAGTCTTTCAGGGTGAACAGACCTCCCTATGAATCTCAGTGGTTGTTCTACGTATGTGTGAGGCTGACTGACCATGATTTATTTGACTATATTTCTTAGAACTGAATCAGTCTTATTATTTTAAAAATAAATAATAGTAGGCTAAAGTGTATATCTAAGTGTAAATAATTAAAACTATAGCCACATGACCAATGTTAAAATGATCTAGTTCTTGGGAGACTCAGGGTAACCTCTAAGTTTTCATGTTTTATCATAGCATTAAGCTTAGGATCTGTATAGTAGGTGACTACAGCTTGGGATTTCCATTGAGCTCGACCCCACCACATGTGAGATTATTCAGGGGTGATGTACAGAATGGGTGATGTAAATCCAGTAAGAGATATTAATTTACCCAAAAAAACTGCATTTTCCCTACTAAATGCAAGGAACAATTATCACTGGGCTTTCACTTTAGATATAAAGAGTTATAAAGGTATAATAGAGAAAAGATGTGCAGTTAGAAAGTAATGTCAAAGAGAATTAGGTAAATGACTATAAGAATTGAGAACAAGTATAGGCCAGTAATACTCCGTTCAGGTCTTTCAGTCTAAACTGTGTTGAACCACAAGTTATGGCTGGTTCAGGAATCAGACGGTCTAAGATGATAAATTATGTCTTTAGTATATGTCACACCAAACTGCAGAGTCAAGGATTGCTTTTTACAACTGACTCTTATTTTATTTTATTTTATTTTTGTACAGTTTGAAAGTGTCACAAGCATTTAGTAGTCTCTATGTAAGTTACATAAAAGAGTAATGAAATTAGATATGTACAGAACTGAGTGACAGAGTGATCACTTTTAGGATCATAAACGACAATGGGAGACATGCACGTACTAACAAATAGTTTGACTATATTTGGTACATACAGTATACATGCTGAATGTGTATATATTATACGAAACAGAGAGGAGGATCACGAGATCAAACTGTTTGTTTATGGATGGCTTCTAAGGGTAATAACCCTTTAAACTTGTTACTAAATGATCAATAGGAGACAGTGAGATAAAGAAATGAGAGGAAGATGTTCCAGCAGAGGGAAGCACAGAGAAAAAGTGAGGAACCAGGGTTGCAACTATAGCTTAGGAAGCCATGAGGAAGCAAGAGTACATCCATGAGTAGGTGACCAAGAACACAAAGAAAAGTTCTCAGTGTCATCTCACAATTCAAAGGAGGGTCCGGAGGAAAGTCATAGACAGTCAGATGCAGGAGGTGGGCACTTTTGTAGGGAGCAAAGTCCAACATGGAGGTGGGCATTGATGGAAACAGAACTGAGTGAAATGGAGTTGGGAAAATTATAAGTCATTTAGCTTATTAGAACATGCGCCACAAAGAGATAAAGCAAAGAAAGACTTTGCTCATTACCTTGTCCTTTATTCTATCTGTAAACAGAGTTATTTATTTAAAAAATTGAATCAAGTCTCATTTTAGGAAGACCACATCCAACTCTGTGCAGAGAAGGGGTTGGAGAGGGCAGGGACCAGCTGGAGACACCAGGCAGAGTCTGAGATGAAGAGCTCTGAGCTCAAATTCAGGCACAGGAGTAGGGACAAGTCTGAGCTCATTATGTGTCTGTGTAGGAATGTGCATAGATTTCCTTGTCTGCTGCCATGTGGGCCACAGTGTGCCCTGCTATGCGGTAAGACTTTCTTAAATGGAAGTTTAAGAATCCCCAGATGAGCAAGGTCCATAAAGTGTAGTTCTTTCCTCCTTAATCAGAAAGACAAAGAGGTGGAAAATCCTTTTTCTTCCCTAGGTCTTCCCACATGCTCTTTCCCTTTCCTGTGGCCTTCAGGTCCAGCTGTCTGGTCACTTCCTCTGAGAAGCTCTCCCCGACTACCTTTTTAAAGCAAGTTCCCCATCCCCACTCCATTCTCTGCTGCCATGCTATATTCTCCATTCATGTCCCTTGCCATAGTTAGAAAACACAACTTCAGCATCTTCCCTGTGTCTGTTAATCTTTGCCCACTTTGAACTCTCACAGGACAGCACATGTATCTGTGTTATGTTAGTGAATATCCAAAATTTTCCATGGAAACTCTTTGTTTGGAAGTTCCTAAACATGTATCCAAGTATTCTTCTTTAGTGTCTAGAATTCACCTTTTAAATCTCTCTGAGGGTGGCCATTGGGCCTTGTGTAGCCATTCTTCGTTCCTGCCCATGAAGGGAAACCACAGGACACTGTGAACTCTGCCAAGGTCCTACCACCCTGGGATGAGAAAGCAATGACTGGAAACTGCACTGGACTCTGGGAACAGAGCAGCTAATTTAGATCAAATTTTTACCTCTGTAATAGAACGTTTTGTCCTTTAAAAGACGCAAAACTTCACAAAGGAGAAAAGTTTGATCTATGACCTCGGATACCTCTTTCTGAAGATATATCCAAAGTGGAATTGCTAGAATAATGAGGATGAATACTATAATGCTTAATTACAGTTCCATAAAAATATAAATAAGGTTGTCAGTCATTTATAATTACCTCTTGATCTGATCCTTCCGGAGAGGAAGGAGTGAATTATGCTTCCTTTGGAAGCGAATTAACCCTTTCTGGCTCCTTATTGCGATAAGGCTATAATTTTCCATGTGCAATGCTTGCAGCAAAACAGTGCAATTATAATCCAAACAGAGGCAATTTACTTACTGGTAGGATTAGTGCTCTTGGTTCATATTTATGAGGAGTCAAACATCAAATGGAGGCTGTCTCTGTGTAACCACCTTGTGGCCAGCATTATTGGAGTATAGTTGTGACTTGTCTGGAGTTCAGCATCTCTAATAAGCTAGGGCTTCTCCATGAAGACTGTGTAGCCCAGCTGGCTCCAACCCACACTGCTTGCTTGCTAATGGCTTGGGACCTCTGCTCAGAGATCCCACAGTACACAGCTGGTGACTGTGCTCTTCTGGTCCAGACCCATGGGACATGACCCATGCATCAGTGGTGACAGTGGGTCTGTGTCCCCTTGGAGGGCGGCAGAGATGCATCCTGGGAGACCAGTGCTATGGATTACACAAGGGTAAGGGAGGGCTGCGGGTGGGGTGTAGATCATTTGGCAAAAAGTGACACACATCAGAAAATTACAAATTTCCTTGTCAGAAATCAAAGCGATCATGGTGGCTTTGGTGTCCCCATGAAGATAAGTGGACGTAATTTCAGCTAGGCATGGACTTGGAGAGGGTTTAACTTGGCTGCTCTCCTTCAGCCCTACTTGCTATTTACTCCTCTCCAGAGGCCCCCACTGAAGTCCAAGGTGCAGAAGCTAGGGTTGGAGGTCTTGATCATTTGGTGATCCTAAGGCTACCATTGCTGCTCCTTGTAATGTGGCCATGTCTGGCCTGACCATGGTGCCTCAGTCTCTGGGACCTGCCCTTGGGCAGTCAAAACTTGACTTTTCATCCTTCCCAGCTTCCTAGTTTTCCCTAGCATCTCCTAACTTGTACTTTCTTATTCTTTTTTCTTTTCTGTTTAAAGACTGAAAACATTCTTTCAAAAGGATGCAGAAGTGACCCCCAGGACAGCATGAAGGTATTTGAAGAGGTCCTGAGACCTCTTCTCAGTTGCCTCAGTGCATATCCCTACCTGCCTTGGCCAAGGGATGCATCTGAAGTCCTTATTTACACAGCCTGTGTCCTGGGCAGGAACAGCAGCCACATTCCCTGGTGATGCCATCTAAGGGCTCCTGAGCAGTGGGTCTGGGGAGGAATAGTAGGTCTTATGCAGTCACCATTGTGGGTACCGTCCCACATCCCAGACACCAACAAGAGACTCTTTCTCCTCTCTCTTGAGGTAAATGACTTCAAGTGAGACTAAAAGTATGATAGACGAGAGGCATCCAAAACCTCAGCATGTTTATCTTTCTAGTTTCTCCAGACTTTCCTTGCTCTGGAGCATGAAAACAAGAGAGGAAGCAATCCCTTCTCTTAGTGTGGACATTGGCATCCATTGGATTCTCTTGGATGAGAGCCCTGTGCCCCTGGAAAAAAACATGTGGCACAATATGGGCATAAAGTCTAAACACCACTATTTTTAGCTATTCATTTCTATGTTGACAAGTGCAAAAGGCAGAATGAACTCCTGAATGCAAATATGAGGGAGGGAGCTTCCTCCTCAGAATTTGCAAGTATTAATGCTCCTCCCATTCCTTGGTGGCAGACACCTGTCTTGATGCTATCTTCATACTTTACAAGTCTACAGAACCAATTGGGAGACTGCAGTTCCCAGAATCCTTTGCAACAAGTGTTGGTCACATGACCTGGCTAACAAGATGGAAGCTGCAGTGATTGATTGTAGGTGACAACTTGACAGAATTATGGGATCCTCACATTTTGAGTATAATCCTCTTCTGCATCGAGTCTGTGAGGGGGTTTTCAGAAGAGCTCAGCCTTAAATTAGGGGGCTGGTTAAGGAGGCCTATCATAACCACTGGACAGAGAGCCTGGAGAGATCAAGACTCCCTTTTTAGGAGCCAGGACTTCTGTCCTTGGGCACTGGAGATCCAAATTTTCTGGACTTTGAACCCTGGGACTTGCACCAGTGACCCCCAAGTTATCAGTTCTAAAGCCTCATACTAAATGGCACACCACTAGCTGCCCTAGCTCTGCCTCTGGACTCAGACTGACTTGCCTGGGTCTCCTACCTGCAGTCACATATCAAGGGACCTCTTGGTCTCCTGAATCTTGAGAGTCCTTTCCCATAGTAAATCCATTTGCATTGTCTATCTGCCTATCTATCTCTCTGCCTATCTATCTATCTATCTATCTATCTATCTATCTATCTATCATCTATCATTATCTATCTATCTATATCTCTATTTGCCCTTCCATCACGTACCTACATATCTATATCCTGTTGAATCTTTTTCTCTGGAGAATCCCAACACAAAATTTGAGCTGTTCCCTAGTACTAACTGGAAGAGTTCTATAAAGGTGCTGAGTCACCTGAGGAAAACCCTTTCTGACACTTCAGTTGTTTCTTCTTTCAAATTCCTGGTGGGAAATAATGCCTGGAGCCACAGCCTGCATCTTGGGCCAGGACATGTTGGTCAGACTGGAAGCTACATGCCAGATTGGTGAAGCAGAACACCAAAGTCAAGGACTCTTGAAATTATCACACAAATTCTTTTTGGTTTTTGCATAAAAGTGAAATATGTAGATATTCATCTTCTTCTAACCATGTTTTTTTTTAATGTGTTACTTTCTGTTTGGTTCGTTTACTCCTTTAAAATATCTGACTGCATGTGGATGATCTATTAGCAACCTCCTGAGACATTCAGTCCATCTGATGACAATCACTGGAGATATTTCGTGCTGGCTAGGGGCCTCAGCAGTGCTGTTTTGTTGACAATGATTGGTCTGCTGATTTTAGGTAAACTGGAAATAATCTTGCGCCTGTTCTTCACTGGAATGTCACTATATGATCCAGCCTTGGCTGGAGGAAAGTCCTTGCTAAAGTCCTATTCAGAAATACTTGCTCTTCCTCTACCTCTCATTTTCGATTGGGCCCTTGACTTCATTTCCTCACTTGCCAAAAGCCAGAAATTCTGTATCATGCACACACCATAACCTTGCCAATAAGAATAATCAATAAGATAATGATGAAAATTAAAAAGCCACATCAATATGTTTGGTGATGGCATTTAAAATACCAATAATAATTAATATTTTATTCTTGTCAACTTAGCTGAAAGGTCCACACATTTCTTCTATAAGCAGTCAGATAATACATACGTTAGATTTCATAGCTTCTATGACATAGTCTCTATGACAAACACTCAAATACCATGCCATGATCACATGAGAGAAGTAATATGTAAACAGAGGAATGTGTGTTCCAAAACAAATTACAGGGGTGGATTTGATCCACAGGTAATGTGCTAACCCCTGATCTACAGGAAAGATTCTGAAACAAGGGGCCAAGTTCTCCAGGCTCTTTGTGAAACTGAGAAAAAACACTGCATGAAGAGACAAACTTAGGTTGTACAGTAGGATGACAAGAAGGCGATCTGCACAGATCCTGGGGTTCTAGGTGGCACTGTGACCTTCAGGTGACTTGAGGATGCTCTGCAGTTTTGTAGTGTTAGGGTCGGTATATGTGGGGGAACAGATGCTTCTCAGCAGCACATGGGTGAAGGTGGAGATATACTTTTCTGAAAATAAGAGGAAACACATTTGCAAATATGAGGATGAGTCCATTCACAGTTACTCTCCTCTCTCTGCACATGGCTAAGGGCTCCCAGGTACAGAGTATTTGATAGCTTCTCAAGTAGGTTGTCTGTGGGTTGCACTGTACTAGAAGTCAGGTCATGTGTACCTGTTTGGAAACAGAATGAAGATGAAGAGGTTCAAACTGAGGCAAGGCTGAAAATGACTGAACTGTAGGAAGGCGTCCTTGCAGATAGACAGCCCAGAAAGCAGACCTTGTCTGGAAGAAGGATGCAAAGTGACACAGACTGGTGAGAGATTTCATTCTTTGGGGCACTAATGGCATGGCCAAGGACAGTAAACATGGAAGGAGTCTTTGTATCCTGCTAGGCAAGAGAGGGACTGTGTTTAGCTGGAGCAGATGCTCTGTATGGACAACAAGGTCGTCCTTGCTAATGGTGGCACCACTGGGGTTCTGCTGTTCAAGAATTTGGAAGCCAGATGATAGCACCGCAGTGGATAACCAGAGAGCTGTGTGAGCCATGCCACAGTCTTCTGAGATGAGTCTTCTTGCAGTATTCCTTGGTGCTTGGTATAGAATACATTTATGGGAGGAGAAAGTGAAAGCTGAATGCAGTGATTGGATTTTGGGTTGGCAGCCAGTCTGGGCTGAAAGGATGCCTGAGTGGGCCAAAAGGCTGACAGCCTTTTGTATCTGTATTCTTTACATTTGGCTTAGCACTTCACTGTGGGGAAGACAAGGATAAATTAATGTTCTGAACACATTTTATATCCATTTTAAGCTCAAAATAAGGAATCGATCCAATAAATTGCACAAAAGAAATTTATTGAAAGTCATCACTATTTTAGCATAAATTTGTGGATTTGTCTATAAATTTGCATTTAAAATAGTTTGAAAGTAGCCATCATTGTGACCATGTTTATAATTCCAGCCCTCTGAGAGGTTAATGCAGGATGATCACAAGTTCCTCGCTAGCCTGGGCAATTTAGTGACTAAGACTCAGTCTCAAGATATAAAATTAAAAAGAGAGCTAAAGATGCAGCTCAGAGTGAAGGTCTGCATTCATTCCTTAGTACCACCCTTCCCCTTTTAACTGTTGGAAAAGCCAGTGATTTTTGCATGGGTTCGAAGGTATAGCACACTCTTATTGCAGAATATCATAAAGAGTGATAAGAAAAGAACAATAATCTAGGAAATTGTCCTGTGCAACACATTAGTCTGAAAGTTAGCACTGCAATCTTGAGTATTCACAAAGGAGAAGGATATAGGGACATTATCAAGGAAAGAAGGATAAAGTTTATAGTATTATAAGCAAATTAGATTGAAGCAATGGCTCAATTGGGTCAGGCTTATGGGAAACTTAATGATGACTTGAGACACCCATTTTCTCTCAGTCTTTGTAGCAAAGAATGGTAGGCAAAGACCTGAAAACACACAGAATCCAATCCAGCCCTTTACCAAGTTTCCTGGCATCTCTACCCAAGATCTTCAGCTCACATATTATTGGGCAGGCTAGAGTCCCATGACCATCCTTAGCTGCAAGGGAGTCTGGGAGAAAGGAAAACATTTTAAACCAGACTCATTGGAGACCTGAACAAAAAAGAAGGGGAAAAGGTACTGGGCAGACAACTGACCAGCAGGATCCTCCAGGAGGTATAAACTGAATCCAGAGGCAGAAGGTAGTAGAGATTTCTTAATTAGAACAAACATTTGTGGAGTACTCATTACTTGGCAATCACCACTTTGAATATAGTGCAGATCATCAAACTATCCCTCTAAGGGAGGTCACTGAAATGCTTTGCAAATCATTGCAACTACCTCTAAAGAAGAGGCATTATTATTATTTTCACTTATACAGAGGAAGAAATAAAGCATAGAGAATAGAGGCATTGAACTGCTTGCCTAAGGTTCCCTAACCCCAAGTGATAGAACCAGAATTTGAGCGTCCATTGTATGGAACAGGTGTCTGGGTAGGAAACATGCTTGAGATACTTGTGTCAAGCAGACCACAGCTATAGCCCTTCCTCAGCAGCTCAAGGACAAGCAGTTTCTCTGTCATCCAATGTGGGAATGTGCAGAGTTTGAGGCGCATGCTTTCTTTGAAATGGTGCAACCAACATCCTGGTTTGTCTGGGGCTGAGGAAATCCCTAGACTGCGAGAATCTCAATGTAAGAATCTGGAAGATCCTGAGCAACCAGGGTGTGTGGTCTATTCCACTCAAGAATAAAAGATCAGTAATCTTTCACTAGGCACCTCTATGTGGGTCCTAAACCATAATGAGAAGAAGATGAGGGATGGGGAAGAAAAATGACTCCAGCCAAACAAATAATCCTATAGGCCATTTGAAGAGAAACTTCAGTGTATCTACTGAAAGACATCAGCTCAAAAGTCAAGTGATTTATTTCTACTTGTACCTGAATTTTTAACTCACTTTAGAACCTTTGGAGATTTGCCTTATTATCCTGTTTCTCAAACACTTCATCAGCAAAATGAAGAAAGTGAACGTAGTAGTTGCTTTTAATTCTCTAATTCAGAACCAGATAGTTTTGTATAAGGAGTCTTCTATGACTTTCAAAGGATTGAAGATGAAGACGTAGTTCTCTTAATCCCTTAATTTCTTTAGGTTTGGAAACAAATCTATTGTGATCATTTACAAAATAAAAAAAGGAATTGAATTACAAAATTTTGGTTTAAATCTGATATTCTATTAAAAATCAAAGAAAGATCTCAGCTGAATGAGTGAATAATGAACGAATGAATTTGGAAAACCAAAGGTTGTCATTTTCCCAACATTTCCTTGACTCCCTTCCAAACTCTACCATAATGAAATGATACATTACTTGAAGTTCTAGCTAACTGATGGTCTGTTATCAGGTATTTTAAGCCCTACATAAAGCATTTGTATTATCTTTCTCACTTTGTTATTTTCAGGAATATATCTGTATATTGGATTTATGCTATGAAGCTCCCTTGGGCTAAAAACTGTGAGGAGCAAAAATGAACACCAGGTGATTTTCATCTCAAGGAGTTTGGTGAAAGAACTAAGATTTATATAATTATAAATAGAAAAGGTAGAAAAAATAAATTTAAAATTGCTAAAAAGCATTTAAAAAAGAATAAAACTATTATGAGAATTGAGTACACATTCTGCATTTTCATTTGCAAATGCTCCACCCTTTTTTCTGACCAATACATCCCAGGCATTGTTTTTGGCACTCATGCTGTAATTTCATTGCTTCCCAAATGTAGAGGCAGTACAAAATATTTCTTTCAAATTGGGTCCTGATTTTTGGTAGTGAAATATGGACTTGATTAAGAATAGAAATGATCAGTACTGGCTAAAGTTATGGAAGTGTCTTTGCAGAAGAAGTAAGGCTTAGATTTAGAGAGTGTTAGATATGGATGAAACTTCAGAAATCATGGAGCCAAGCCCTTCTTTGTACAGAATGGGGAGATGAATCGACGAGCCCAGGCATAATTCTTAGGAGTAATAGAGCCAAATACAGAAGGTGAGACTCCTGATTCTCAGAGAAGGGCTTCCAGGGCTCCCAGATTGTCATTCCTGCAGTTGGTAGCCTTTATTCATCACAAGTTACCTGTACTCACTGCCGTCTAGGAGGATGGATGATTGGAGCAGTCTTGTTCTTGCTCATAAATAATGACAATATGAAATGGTATATGTTAAAATACAAAATGGGAAGGACCTGCAGGACCAGGAGGTTGGAATGAGCTATTCTTGAGAGGGGAATGATGTAGTTGAGTGCAGGACTGAGTAGAGGAGAGAGGATCATGATTATAGACAGCATCACATGGAAAGGAGAACCAGGGGTCCAGAATGCAGCGCAGGGACTGGACCACCTAGGCAGGATGGGAAGACAGATTAGCATGAGGAATCATCAGATTATCTGAGCTCAAATCCTGATTTTGACCTCGGTTTTAAGACCTAGTTTGGTCACCTATGAAATAAGTATAATAATATTTCCTCCAAAGGAGGCTCATTAGTACATTTTTCTTGAACAGGAGATGGATATGACAAAATTGGTGTCATATCTTGGGAAAAGGTCTCTAAATGGAACCTTCCCAAATGTTTGAAAAGGTTTTATTTTATTTTTTTTTTTTGAGATAGTTTCTATAATTCTGGGGAAGGAATAGTAAAACACATAAAGGTCTTAAGGTGCTGTGAAGACCATCTCTCCTACACAGGAAAAAGCAGAGTAGCATTAGGTGCTGAGAAAGAATGACACCAAATAAGGGGAGGTGTGGCAAGGGGTTGGTGACCAGCTTGGGCTGTGTACATCTGGGCAGAGCCCTGGAAAGAGTGCGCTTGAAAAACGCTGTGGTGTGACTGTATCCCCCAAGTTCATGTGTCAGAAACTTAATCTCCCAACAACAGTACTGAGCAGTGAGACTTTTCCAAAGTGATTAGTTTACAAGGGTGCAGCCCTCCTGAATAGATTATTACAGGGCTAGCTTAGTCATCAAGAAAGTGGGTTTATTTTTGCAAGAGTAGATGTGTTATACAAGCAGTTTGGGCTTTCTCTTAGTCTCCCACACTCTTGCACTTTTACCACCTACTTCCCACCATGGGGTAACATAGCAAAAAGACCCATGTTAGATGCTGGAACCTGGATGTTGGACTTTCCAGCCTCCAGAACTATTAGAAAGAAATTTCTTTTCATTATAAATCACCTGTGGTATTTTGTTTCAGCAAGACAAAAAGCCCAGCAAGACAACAGGACTAATGTTCACGAGGACTGGGGACAGATAATGAAGCAGGTTCTTGGCTTGAGAATGAAAGGCAAAAGGGGCCATTGCAGAAAGTTCTGAGACCCGAGTTTCTGCACCTGTGTTCAGTTTTTATCACTTCTTCACAAAAAAATCCCTTGGGCCCCTTTCTAATCTAGGGATTTCCCAGAATCAAGTGTGCCTAAGGACCACTTAGGGTCCTTCTTGGACACATGGATTCTGGATTCTGATTTCATAGCCCTGTGTCAAGGCCCATGCATTTGCAGCACAATAAATATGCAGGTGTTTCTGGTGCTGGTGCTCAGAGAAACACTGTCTTACCTGCCATGATTTTCACAAGCTTCTCATCTGTACACTTGGTGATAATATGACAGTGTGCTGTACCTGTATGAACTGAATCATGGCTCCCTTGGGGAATGTAAAATAGGGTCTTTGCAGATGCAATGAAGTTAAAATGAGGCCATCCTGGATTCAGGTGGATCCCCATCCAAAGACTTGCATCCTTCCAGGAAAGTAAAAGGACACAGAAGCAAGGAAGCCATTTGAAGATGAAGGCAGAGATTGAAGCAATGTCTCTACAAGATAAGGGTCACCAAGGGTTGTCTGTAAGGACCAGCTACTAAAAGAGGTAAAAAAAATCTCCCGGGAGCACTAAGAGACAGCATGGTACTGCTGATACCTTGATTTCAAATTTTATCTGCTAAATCAGTGAAATAATAAAAGTACATTGTTTTAACCATTACTTTGTGACACTTTGTTATGGTGTAATATCTCTCAGGGCTCTCAGAAGAATCACCTGAATCATTATGATAGTAAATGAGTGCTGTATGTTTAACACTATAAACAAATAAGGTAGAGATATTTGTTTAATTACTCATCATTTGGTGTGCACTTTTACATGAGTATTTCTCATGTGTCCTAGATAAAGATTAGTGTGGAGCCATTTAGTCTGTCTCATTGCTGTAACAAAGTACCTGAAACTGGTATATTTACATAGAATAGAATTTTATGTGGCTTGTGATTCTGGAGTCCACAAAGCCCAACATCTTGGCACAGGTGTCTGCTTGGCACTCGTGAAGGCCTTCCAGTTGCATCATAACATGGTAGAGGACACTGCATGGTGAAAAACCATAGCAAGAAAAATAAGTTGGCTACCCCAAGTCCTTTCCTTATCTAATAAAGCCACTAATGCCATCATGTGTGTCCTACCTTTACAACCTCATCTGACTCTTGCTAGGTCTTACCCCCAAATACCATTAACGTAAGACTTTGAAGGTTAAATTTTTAACACATGAATTTGAAAGGGCATACTCAACCATAGCAGGAATTATATACATACAATATCTTAAGGGAATAATGGCCTTTTTGCAAGAAATACAGAAATAAGCAAGTGAAAGTCCAAGTCCTATCTGTAGATCTTCTGTTGTGTGGCTGTTGACCATGACCATGTCAGAAAACTGCCTCTTGGTCTCCTCAGAATAAAGAAAATCCTCTTTCCAGAGATGCCGGAAGATCAAATAATGTAATGAATATGTGAAACATCTTAATAACTCTAAAATGCTGTACAAGTCTAAGAGATTTTTTTAGTTTTAAATTGCATCATGTCTGGAGACATACCAAGGGATTCACCTTTGAAGTACTTAATCCAGACCCTGTAGCTCATGGTTCATTCAACTGAAGAGAATTTTTTAAAGTGGGCTGAATATGAACCATGGGGGCTTCAGAGGTGACAGGAAGGATGGAGAAGAAAAGGATTGTGGCAAAAGAGCAGTTGTGCCGTTGAGAAGAAGGGTGGGCAGGTGGTGTCTGCCTCTGAGGTTGCTCTGAGGGCTGTGAATGGGTCTTTGTGGGAACACAGCTAGAAGCAGAAATGGCAGAGCAGATGTCACATTGCACTCTGATGTATTAGGATCATAGTGTGGCATCAGGGGGCAAGGAGTCTGCCTATCAAGCAGAGTGATTTTGGCATTATAGGCCATGGGCACCGGTAATTTAATGGTTGACATGTGGGAAGCAGCAGTAGGGACAATGGTAATGTGTCCACATGTCTGCTCATGAATGTCCAACCAAGAAAAGGGTGCCATATTGGTATAGAAGACAAAATGAGTGACTGATACTATACTGTGGCTAAAAGACGTGTCCAGGGACACTCATGAATCTGAGATACCTTCAAGGTTTAGATTTGAGGCACAATGTAAATTTTGGGTTCCATATTTATTCCAACAATTCTTTCTCTTCATGTCATAAGCTGGGTTGTGTCCCCCCCTACCATAGTCACACGTTAAGTCTTAACTTCTACAAATGTGAGTGTATCTAAAGACCATGTTCCAAGTGATGATTAAAGTAAACTAAGGTCATTCCACTGGGTCCTAATACAGTCTAAGTGGTGTGCTTACAAGAGGAGGAAATTCAGTCACATGTAGAGACACCATACACATATGACTGGAGAAGGTAGATCATCTGATGATACTGAACAGGGCTATTTTGGGCTTGATCTTGGACACCAAGCCTCCAGAACCTAAGAAAATGAAGTTCTATTATTCAAAGCACTCAATCCGTGGTATAGTTACGGCAAGCCAAGCGAACTGACACATCCTCTACTGTGTTAAAATCTACAGGAGGTGGTGTTCTCAGAGAGAAGGCCTTTTCCAAACAACAGTGAGACCAGCCTCTCTTTCTTCGCAGAGTCTCTGGGATGTTAATGTGACCTGTTAATCTCTCTGTGGCTCATGACAATCCACAACGTGAGCAATTAGACTCCGGGTACCACGCCACCCCCAGCAGCAGGAAGCAATGGTGAGACACAGCAAGCACGTCCTGGATTGGGAATAATGCTACCTGATGTTGAGATTTACAAGAGCAGGAAAAATTTTCATAAATGCTTTCAGAAAGTGTCTTAGCTACTTCCTTCTTCCTGAGACAAAATAGCCAACACTCACAATTTTAAAAAGGAACAGTTTATTTTAGCTCATTTTTCCAGTCCATGGTCACCTGGTTCAAAGTCAGAACCCACATGGCAGAAGGGGTTGGGTGGAGAAATGCTGCTCATTCCATGGCAGCCAGGAAGATGAGAGGGAATGGAGGAGCCTGGGAGGGAGATACAATGCCCCACCTCTTCCTGCCAGGCCCCTCCTCCTAACAGTACATTCAGCTCTGAACTCTTCAGTGGATGAATCCTTTCAAGGAAGTCCCACCTCTGCACACATGCACTTTTGGGGGTAACATTCCAGTTCTAAACCATAACAGAAATATATGTCTCTTTCCCCATGGGACTTCTTCTTTAAATTTGATCCCCACATTTGCAGCTAGTAAAAGTTATCCTTGGTTATCCATTCTCAGAATTATCTACAGTTGGGAAAAGGAAAAACAGATTTTTTTTTTTGCGGGGGGGTGTCTAACTTCAAGCATTCAGAAGCTCCTGTGCTAATTCAACTGAAAACGGACATTCCCTTCTGGTTTTCATCCTAGGATGTCACAAAGGAATGCAGCTTTGAGAGCTGAGATTGGGAACATCATTCCAGAATGCAGAGGCTAAGAGTGGGGAAAAGTGAGAAGGCAGAGAGAGAAAAGGAACAGAGGGTGCATCTGTGAGAAGACCAGATGGGGATCAATTCCGCTAGGTTCCTGTAAGGATTCATGTAGGATCCACCCCAAAATTGTCCCACCAAAGGCTAAGAGATTGGACAATTATTCAACAAATGCCATGTCAGGCTGCATGGACCTTCAGGCTCTGTAGTTTCCCCTGGCTTCTGAGAAATTCCAGCAGCAGCCAAGCAAGGGGATACAATCTTATGATGCTGAAGCCAGCAGTATTTATGGACAAATGCACTGTATTTGTGTGAAATCAGACTAAAAGCAGAGGGCATAGTACAGAGCATTCCAGGAGGAGTAGACAGCTAGAGCAAAGGCCCTGAGGAATGAACATGTCTGAATCACTCAAGGATCAGGGGAAGACCAATGCAGCTGAATATGCTAAGCAAGGAAGGCAGTAATGGGGATTTGGATTAAGGAGGCCTTGAAGGACTGTCCTATGGGACCTGAGGAGACCATTGGGAGGACACTGACTGCAGAATTTGACAGATTCATGGCTAAAAGCATCATTGGCTGCTGTGCTAGGAATCGATTCAAGTTGGGACAGGGGGATAAGTGAGGAGAGCTATTCTGGAGGCTGTTTCAGTAATGCAGGTGGGAGATGCTATCAGTGTGTGCTGGGAAAGAAGCAGTGAGAGGTGAGAAGTAATATACATTCTTTCGGAGTCTCTCAAGAACCCAGCACGAGGAGTTGTTGTAGCTGTTTTTGTTGAACATTCTGAGTTCAAATTCTCTGAGAGTTTAAAATCACTCAGAATTTACAGCGTAGTAACTTTGAACACTATACATTAAAGAACTGACATCAATTTCTGCCCCCTATAAGTGGTAAAATGTGTTTTAATCCAGACATCTGATTCCTGAGCCTTGAGTCTGTATAACCCTTCCCCACAGTGGTCTCAGAAAAGCTATTTACTCTTCATCTCCGGCATCATTAGCCACTAGGCTGGACGTAATTACTGACAAGCGGGCGAGGGTAGGAAGAGTAAATGAAAAGAACAAAAACCCCATATGGTTTTTCTAACAGAGCCCCCATTTTTCTCATTACATTCCAAGATGCTGAACAAACTAGATGCAAGACTTCAGAAGCTATGTAACAGCAAATTATTGAGTTGGGAAGCAATAATTAGAAAGGAAATGAAGAAAATGGACGTTGGGGGCCTTAATGTGAAATATGACATTGATAAATCAAAGGAAGCCTTGAATTAGAGATGTGGATATTTCAACTGATTATCCAAGATAACTCATATCCTCCATTAACCTTGTCCATCTTATTTTGCCTTTGGAAAGACAAAGAGTAGCTGCAAATTGCTGAGCCACAGGATCGTGTCTACCAAATATTTACTCAAAGAGGGTGGAGAGGAAGGAGATGCAGAAGTTGAAAAATAATTTGCTTGTTAAGCAACCCGGAGGAATGTTCTCTTTTCCACCGGGTCTGGTGTATTTATGGGAAAGATAATGGGAAACGGTTGTGATGGATTGGGCAGTAAGGCAAAAGTCAACAATAAGCCCAGACTAGAAAAAGTGAGATCCACATACCTTTACTGGAGATGCTTATCCATATCAGAGAGTGTAAAAAGAGTGCCACATGGCTGTGTGGAGAAGTTTCTCAGCTGCTCTCACCTTCCTGAAGACTCCAAAGCAAAT
This sequence comes from Dasyprocta punctata, assembly GCA_004363535.1. Classification (NCBI taxonomy): domain Eukaryota; kingdom Metazoa; phylum Chordata; class Mammalia; order Rodentia; family Dasyproctidae; genus Dasyprocta; species Dasyprocta punctata. Next base: position 4,782 of record RJWM01000857.1, on the reverse strand, counting down.
GGGATTTGTTTAAAGGGCTTTGTTTTCCTGAGAAAGCTGCCCCTAAGGACATAAGGCATGTTAGGACATTAGTGTAACCACGTGTGTCAAGACCGTTGATTCATGTAGGGTGTGAGGAGTCCAGAGGACACCGCAGAAGTGGGAAAAGATCAGACCCGATTGGATTATTCCTTTTCAGTCACTCCACCCCTCCTGGCAAGAGAAAACCCCTGGACAGGAGCTGTGTCCACACAGCCAACCTTAGCCAGATGTACTTGTAGCCTGGGAAGTCTGACCATATGCCAGGAGTTTGAACTGGAACCACATGATGCCCACAAAACCTTACAAAATAAGGGGAATGAGACTGGTTTATACAAGGGAGATTCTCAGGTGTTTTATCGGTGATTTATTTTCTGCCAGGTAGCATCATGCAAGTTCTCAGACATTCTCAACTGGCCTTTATCCAGACCTGAGGCTGCTCCCCCATCCCACTGTCAGCTGCGGCTCTCCTGAGCGGGGCTGACCAGTGCTAGGGCTTTTGGGAAGCTGGTCTGCTTTTTCCCATGAGTCTGCAACAGTTCAAGCCTCTGTTTCTGCTCAGCTCAGGATCTGACTGTGAAAATCATGAACCTGCGATCTTCTGCAGTCAACATTGCACCACCCACTGGGGCTTAAGATTCTTGCTTGCTGATCCTAGGAACAAGTTTTCATCTAGCCTCAGCCTGCTCACACATATGCCTTCCTTGCCTTTCAATCTTTCAATAACTGTCCATGTGACACCACCCTCTGCAATGGCCTTTTACTTCCTTCCTTCTTATAGGAAATCTCATGGATATGGGTCTCTCCTGAAGAACTAGTGAATGTATGCTTCATATACATGACAGCTACGCAACCCGTTGTTCTTTTCTATTCTTACTTTGCAAGTCTGCTTTAAAAATCTGGCATAAAACTATCAATTTATTTTGTCCATCTATTTTCTCTCTTTTCTTTCTATGTGTTTTCTCCTATTCTGATTTTAAGCATGGCTGTCATTTATGCTAAGCTTTTTTATATTTTTTTAAAGTTGTTTTCATTGGAAGCAGGGGATAAATGCAGCAAAAACAATTACATAATTTTATAGTTTAGATCTAGAATGTTCCCCCAAAAGCATTGTGAGTTCAGAGGCTGGGTTTTTGGAAGGCGTTTGGAACCCCACATATCCACATCAGAGTTGAATGTACTATTAGGAGGCAGGATCTTGACAGAGGATGTGGGTCAGCAGGGGTGTGATCTGGAGGGATGTATTTCTCCCAAGTTCCTCTCTTCTCTCTCTGCTTTCTGGCCACCATGATGTGAGCAGCATTCCTCTGCCAGACCCTTCTTCCATGCTTTTCTTGCCTTGAAGTCATCCAACTACAGACTGAGTCCTTTGAAAACTGTGAGCCAAAATAAACCTCTCCTTCTTAAAACTGCAAGTATTGCTGTTGTATCTCAGTGACGAGAAAGTGTCTGAGACCTGTGACTTGGTTTACTTTTCTCGAGTTAACCTAAAAAAAAAAAACCCCAAATTAGAAGCAGGAGTGCTGTTTGGCTGTCAGTAACACAAAAAGCACTGGCCACGTTTCGGCCATGTTTTCTTAAAGCTAGTGGAAGGCTGCAGTAAACAGGTTCATGGATTCTGTCCAAAGACAGCTGGAATCCTCCACCACTCTTTATGGCACACCTGCTCAAGTATGGGCCCCAGACCAGTGGAGTTAGCATCATCCAAGAAGCTGTTGAAAATGTGGAACTCTGGGTCATACTTAAGACTTACTGAATTAAAAGCTCTAGGTAGGGTCAGCCCTGTGTTTTTTGGAGCCCTCCAGCTGATTCTGGTGCATACTCATCTGTACTACAGGTTCATATGCTACATGCCTATGCAGACCTGTAGAAACTTTGCCCTTCAGATTTTTCTGACAGTTTGAACTTGGTTATACTCAACATTGTATATACAGGTTTAATTTCTCTCCCTCTCTCTCTCTCTCTCTCTCTCTCTCTCTCTCTCTCTCTCTCTGTCCTTTCTTCATTCCCTGCCTCCCATATTTTTCATTTCATTCTTCATCCTTCATCCTTCTTCTAAATTAACAGATAAGTTTATACGTATTTACCCTGTGCAGCATGACGTCTTGAAGTACGTATACATTGTGGAATGGTTACATCAGACTAACAAGTGCATTACCTCACAGAATCATCATTTTTGTGGTTCAAAGTCTTGACAACCACTATACACATTTTTAAAGAATATAATAGATCATCATTAAGTGCAGTCACCGTGCCATGCCATGCATCTCTTGAATTCATTCCTCCTACCTAATTGTAGCTGTATGTCCTAAAACCAACACGTATCTCTGTGCATCCCACATCCCCCAACCCTGACAACTTCCAGTAGATCACCATTTTACTCTGTACCTTTACAAGATTAACTTTTTTAGATTCTATGTATGAATTTTATCAAGCAGTATTTGCCTTACCATGTCTGGCTGATTTCACTTAAGGTGATATCTTCCAGGATCATCAGTGGTGTCACAAGTGACAAGTTTTTTTTTTATATATAACTGAATAGCATTCCATTGTGTATATAGACTGAATTTGCTTTATTGTTTAATTCAACACTTAGGTTGAGTCATATATTGTTTATTGTGAGTAGTGCTATAATAAATAAGGAAGTAGAGGAATCACTTCAACATATTCAACCTTTTTTTTTGAATATATACACAGCAGTGGGATTGCTAGAGCATACGATAGTTCTATTTTTAATAATCTGAAGAACTTCCGTACCGTTTTCCGTATTGGAAGTACTGATTTACATTCTCACCAACAGTGTGCAAGGGTTCCCCTTTCTCCTTGTCCTCACCAACACTTGCTCTCTTTTGTCTTCTTAGCAATAGCAATTATAACTGGAGTAAAGTGGTTTGATTTTAATTTCATTGAAAATTAGTTCTGATGGACTTTTAATTTTTTTAAAAAATTTATTGGTATAATTTCAATACACATATTGATCACATTCATCACAGAGAATTTGTACCTATACATGATATATCTTAATTCCCTTTTTCCCATTCTCTTCCCTTCCCTTCAACACCACTTCCCCTTCTTATTTACAAAGCATTGTTTTCATGTTATTCTTTTTTCCTCATTATTTTTCTTTTTTCTTCCTCCCTTTACCCCTCCCCTCTCCCTAGTTCCCCTTCCCTTTTGAACAATTTCTTCCTATTTCCCAATATCTATTGTATATTTTGGTCCGTATTTATACTTTCAGTTTCTCACACCAGAGATACAGTGCAATATTTACACATGTGTGTCCTATTCATTTGATTTAAGAGTATGATTGATACACACATTTACCCAGACATGTCTCAATGCTATGTTTATTTATGGCTGAGTAGTATACCAGTATATAAAAAAACCCCACAAGTTGATGAGCATTTGGGCTATTTCCAAGATTTAGCTATTATAAACTGTGCAGCTATAAACATAGGTGTGCGTATATCACTGTGGTATGATACTTTTAATTCTTTTAAGACCATACCAATAAGGCGAATAGTTGGGTCAAATGGGACCTCTAGTTCTAGTATTCTGAGGAATCTCCACCCTGATTGCCACAGTGGTTTCCCCAATCTATACTCCCACCACCAGTGGAGAATGATTCATTTTTCCCCACAGTCCCACCAGTATATGCTGTTGGTTGCTTTCTTGATAATAGTCATTCTTTCTGGAGTGAGATACTGTATCAACATTGTTTTAATTTGTATCTGTCAAATGGTTAGTGATATTGAACATTTTTTCATATATTTATTTGCCATTTGTACTTCTTTATCTGGGAAATATATATCCATCTCAGATGCCCATTTTTGGACTGGATCTTTAAATTTGGGGGTCTGATTTTTTTTAGTTCTATATATGTTCTAGATAATAGTCCTTTGTCTGAGAAACAACTGGCAAAAATCTTTTCTTACTCTGTGGGTTGTCTTTTCATGCTGTTGGTGATTTCTTTTGCTGTACAAAGTTTTTTAAAAAATAAGACGAGATCCCAGTCGTTCATTCTTTGTAATATTTCCCATATGATTGGAGTTTTGTTCATGAAGTTTTTGCCTACACATATCTTCAAGAATTCTACCTATTCTCTTTTCCAAGAGGTTTAGTATTTCTGTTTTAAGATTTAGATCTTTGAATTATTTTGATTTTAGTTTAGTGCATGATGAGAATGGGTCTAGTTCTAGTCTTCAGTGTGTGGAAAGCCAGTTCTTCTAGCACCATTTATTAAAAAGTCTTCCAGTGAGTGTCTTTGGCCCCTTTGTCAAAGGTAAGGTGACTGAGTGTGTCTGCAGTTGTATCTGCATCCTTTAATCTGTTCCATTGATCTTTTTTTTCTTTTGCCAGTACCATGCTATTTTTCTCTTTGCTTGTTTGTTTGTATGTTTGTTTTTCTCACAGAAGCTCTGTAGTACAGTTTCCAGTCAGGGATTGTGATGCCCAGTGCCTCGTGTTTGTCACCCAGAATTCTTTTTTGCTACTAGAGATCTCTTCTGATTCCAAATGAATTTTAGGACTGTTTTCTCTAGTTCTGTGAGATATGCTAATAGTGTTTTGTTTAGGATTGCACTAAATCTATACAATAATTTTGGGAGCATGGCCATTTTCAGTTGGTTCTTCCTACTCAAGAGCAAGGGACATCTTTCTGTCTTCTGATATCTTCTTCAACATCCTTTTTCACAGTACTGTAGTTTACCAATGTAAAGATCTTTTTACTTCATTTGTTAGACTGATTCTTAGTGCTTTTTTTAA